>JAHXRV010002207.1:0-136273 GCA_019904355.1 Psilocybe tampanensis | reverse complement strand
CTTTTTTTTGTTTTTTTTTTTTGTTTTTTTTTTGTTTTTTTTTTTTTGTTTTTTTTTTTTTTTTTTTTTTTTTTTTTTTTTTTTTTTTTTTTTTTTTTTTTTTTTTTTTTTTTTTTTTTTTTTTTTCATGGTCGGAGGTAGAAACCGTTGTTAGCTCCATACATATACCCACTCTTTCCCTCCCCCTTACTGTCTTCTCGCCCATCGCTTTCTAACAACCCATCCTCTCAACAGCGCCGAAAAACAAATAACAAGCCACGAGATGCCTCGTCGGCCGCAGGCGACACCGCCGCCGAGTCCGTTCGCAACCTCATCAAGAAAAATCCGAAATACAGCAAAAGGATCAACTACGACGCGTTGAAGGACCTCTTCGTCGATGGTTCCGCTGGTGGTGCATCACCGTCTGGTGCCGGTCCGTCGTCGTCGTCGGCCTTTGGTTCTGGAAATGGTGTTCGTGGATTCGGCAGTGGGGCTGGGAGGGCACTCGGCGGAAGCAGAGGCGGAGGCGGAGGCACCGGGACGGTGGTCACGAGAGATGACGATTACGAAGATGGGAAAGACGAAGCTGATTTGTACACGATGGACCTGGATGACAAGACTGATGAGGTGATTTTGGAAGAGGAGAGCGTCGTGCTCAGGCCTGTGGATATGGATGAAGGGGGTTTGGATGTCGATGGCGGGAAGAAGAGAAAGAAGAAAGGAGGGTTGGAGGCACTTGAGAGGAGGATGGGGATGGCGGTTAGTGAGGATGAGGACGACGAGGATGAGGACGATGATAAGGAGGGTGATGTCAGTTGGTTGGATGTCTATGAGCAGGAGGTGTAAATCGTACTCGGCTTTGGGTTGACACCTTGTGTAATAGTGGGGTATGAGTCGTAAATATGTCGAAACTGAATTATGGGTCATTATTGCAATAAAATCCTGTGAAAGGAAACTATAGCCTTAGGAGTTTGTCTGGTGTGGGGGGTCGGATGCATAAGATGAAATAAGAATTTTTGTCCGGCAGAGGAGTTTTGACTTGGTGGATTGACTAGATTCCTCATAGCGATGTTGTGCGATACTGGAATGAGAATTATCGAGGCAAAGGCATGGTGTTGATAGGCCCATGGAGAGTCGTTTGAGTTCAAACTTTGAAGATAATCCAACCAAGGTTTAAGCCGACATTGTCGGCGTGTTGCGAGCTCTCTACATCCATTAATCGTCATGAAGACTGGAACGCTTTGCCTGGTTGTGTCCTGGAGGGTATCTTGTACGACGATAACCCAAAGTTCCGTGGTCCTGGTCCATCCATGGCGTCCAATACCAAATCCAAGTAGGGAGGAAGCCAATGGTGTTATTCGGACACCAAAAGGTTTCCCAGGTCATTTTTTCAAAGAATGACCGTCAGGCGAGGCGGGAGGTAGAGTTGCACAGGCTTCCGGCCCCACTGATAAAAAGTGAGTCTTTCTTCTCGCACTGACTGGTACGGATCAGTTCATTCCATCGGACTTTCTTCCAACGGGTCCACCGTGTTTCTCGATACGTTCCCATTAAATCCACCCAAAAAGTCGAGGGTCCGGACAAATAGAGCATCAAAGTCCTCGAGAAGTCCCATACGAGCGAGCATGCTCGAGACGTCGTCCTCGTCGCCTCCATCCCCACCAGCTTGGACATGCGCTCGTGCATTGGCAAGCCATTCCTCCAAAGCGGACTGTCCTGCATAAAGCAGGCTTCGTAAGCGAGTGACATCAGTTTGACTGGGTGGTGTGGATTTTAAAGAGGTTGGAGGTGAGGATGTGTGAGGAGAATCGTTGGTGTTGTTGTTGTTAGAGCCAGATGTGGTGGAGCTGCCGATACTATTTGCTGGGAGTATCAGGTCCACGCCCTCTGCGGATTCGGGATCCCATATTTGTCCTTGAAGGACAGCGATCCAGGCTTGGTCGAGGTCGTCCAAGAAATCGACGAGGTTCTGCAGAGCTTCGTGTGCCGTAGCGTCAGATGAGCCAAGTGTATATCCTGGTATAGAACCAAGCGCGTCGCCTGTGAGGCGAAGCAGATACGCGATCCGGAGGCTGGTCGATGGGTCCACCGGAGGAATCTGCAGTATCAGCGCGAGGACGCGTCTGACGGCTTCCAGATACGCAGAGAGGGTTTTCAAGTTGGACGAGGCCTCCGAGCTGCACATGAAGTAGATATTGAATAAATAAATAAATCGAGATAGAGGGTGGAGGAGAATGCCAATGATGTTTAGACTGACCGCTTCTTGAAATTGCGGGTGAGTTCAAGAAACCTTGTGTCAAGATAATCAACGAGCTTTCTTTCTTGCTTGGAGGTAAGTGGTCGGACTTGTCGTTGTACGGGGGGGTTGGTATCTTGGGTCACGGTTGTGAAACCGTTTGAGGTGCCGTTGCCATTTGAACTTTGCATTTAACAAGAGGCCAGTTTTCGTATCAGGGTATTCAAGAGAAATCGATGTAGCCCTTGGCAAGAAATCCAGATGTCAGAGATATCAAGTTGAGTTTTGAACTTTTGGTTGAGGTTGAGTTGAAGGACAAGAGAGGTCAAGCGGATAAGATTTATTGGTTTCCAATACGTAGTAAGTAGTAATTGGTTACATAATGTTTTCTCGCGGGGTTTAACGACGTTACGAGATGAGTCGACAAACTAAACTCGGGACAAAAAAGCTTTGAAAAATGAATCCATCTCCGTAAGACGACATATCAAAGTATATAGAAAAAATTTCACAATTACCAAGACAACTCGTTCAACAAGAAAAGCAAGTAAACGACACTTAGGCCGGAGTTATGGCCAGAGCCTTCACAGTTTCGGCCAAAGTTTCGACAGAAGGGTCGGGCAATGCTCCTTCGGCCTTAATGGAAATGGAAGAATCCGTGACGATAGGGATCACAGTTAACTCTTCAATTGTGAACTCGACGAAGCGACTGCCTTGTCCGATAAATTGAACCGTGTGGTTTTGCGTATCCACGGTGATCTCGTAGATATATCGAGCGCCAGCCCTAGGCCAGGTCTTGACGAGGGTCCTGTTCTGGTCGTAAGCAAGGATAGCATATGCCTCTCGGTTGTCATCGTAGCTGGCGGCTAAATAAATGCAGTCAGCACAATGTTGATCTAAGCAGTTAACAGAGATGTCATACCCCAATAAGTGTAAGAGCCAATCTTCAACACGGGATAGTTCTTATAATCGTTGTCGAGGGTGTTTGGATTTGTAAGGTGCGTGTATTTCAAGCCCGCTGGGAGCTTTGGCTGGAGGGAGGCGTCGGCTGTCGTGACGATAGGAACCACAGACAACTCGTCAACTGTGAACTCAACCGAATATTGGGACTGGCCAATAAATCGGATTGTTTTCCTCGCCGAGTCGAAAATGATTTTCCAGAGATAACGAGCTCCGCTCTTCGACCACCACCCCACAAGGTGGTTGTGTTGGTCATAAGCGAGAATAGCAAATGCATAACGGTTGTCTCTGTAGCTGAGGGCTGGAATGGAGTTGTGAGTTATATAGGTAACCGAGGAATCTGTACTTCGAGACGAAAGACTTACCCCAGTAAGTGTATTGGCCAATCTGGACCACCGGATAGACAGTGTTATCTTCAACAAGGGTGTACGGGTCGATGATGTGCGTGTAATCGAGGCCTGCAGGCGGCCAGGGCTGCTTTGTTGCATCCATGGTTAATATCTTGACCCTCGGGTCCGGGGGCTGAGTGGTCAAGCCGTACAGCTCATCTGCGGTGACCGAGACAGTTTTATTGAACTGCCCTGTCAAAACGACTTGATTCCCCTGCGCCGCAATACTTTGGATGTAACGGGCTCCATCTCTGGTCGTGCGCCCGAGAAGCGTCTTGTCTTTATCGTACGCGAGGATCGCAAGGGCGAGGTGATTGTCGACGTAGCTCAATGCTATATAAAATGGCAAGTAAGATTTAGCCAATGTGATCAGACACGGAAAACTATGGTGCGTACCCCAGAAAGTAAAACCAGACAGGAACTGTACCACTGGGTATACTTGGCTTGCACCGTTACTGGCGTACTTCAACTCATGTGGCGGCGTTGGCTGAAGAGCGGAATCGGCCGTGGTGACGATGGGGACGGAAAGCAGCTCGTTGATTGAGAACTCCACGAAGCGGTTAGCTTGTCCAATGAATTGAACCGTTTGCTTTGCCGTATCCACGTTGATCTTCCAGATATAACGAGCTCCAGGCTTTGACCAAGACCTAACAAGGTGTTTGTCTTGGTCGTAAACGAGGATAGAATAAGCAAATCGATTGTCGGAATAGCTGAGGGCTAGAGAAATCCTGTGAGCACTGCATCTATCCAGGAAAATATAGAACATATACCCCAATAATAATATTGGCCAATTTGCAAGACAGGATAGGATCCAAGATCGGAGTCAAAGGCGTTCGGGTCTATGAGGTTGAAGTACAACGTCCCTGGAGGCGCGGTGGGTTGCGTCTTTGCGTCCAAAGCTACTACTTTTGGAACCAAATCCACTGCTGCTGAAGAGGAAGGTGATTGAACATCGGCCATTGTGCTGGAACTTGGAATGAGGGACAGGCTGAGGAAAGAGATGTTTTTAAATATGTCGCTCTAGGCAATCTATTTTCTCTAGTCTCTTATCCCTCTCCGGCGTTTGGTCTTTGCGGCTCCAATGCTTCTGTTTGAACGCAATGTTCTGACAGATGGACTCCTCGCCTGGAAGCACTGATAACCAAATAGCTATTGTTCAAGCCTTGCCGAGCCAACCACATATGTTGTTCTCCAAGTAACTTGTCTTTTTTCGAGACTCCGGAGGGTGGAAGTTGCGGGTACAAAGTTCTATCCTGCTCCTTCTAACTCGACTTTGATAGAATGAATTTTCCCCTGGGAGCATGCTTTTCTCATGTCGCGGCTGGATGAGTTACACATACTCCACCCCCTGACTTGTAAGACGGAGATGGAATGAAAGTGGTAAATGCAAGAGAGAGCTCACAGCTGCTACGAGTTATCGATGGTGGAGTCTCTCCGGAATATTATTATTCCTGGCAAAAGCTTTCGGCAACAGCAGCTTATTAATATCATGAGCAGTTCTGAATCTCCAAAGACAACTTGAAATAGACAAAGCTTAGATTATCATAGCCTTCACAGCGACACACGGCAAGTCTTGCTTGCGCACCAGAATCCAGCTAAGCTAGCATGCATTCAAAAAGATCTTGAACCGCAATGATATTACTGATCAGGTTCAAGCTGGGTACCTAAGCTGCGATACAAAAGTCTTGTCAGCGGACGTCAGCACCTAGCTCCCTTCCCATGTTCAGAACTCAGACTCACGTACTAAGGCTTATTGATAGAGGTTTGGATCCGGTACTCTCTCATGCCAATGTCTATGCCTGCTGGCAGTCAGAGAGAACATCAGCTTTGTTTTCGCGATTTCAAAGCACCGGATTGATTCTAATTTCTGGTCGACCCTTCGGTCGACCTGCCTAAGAATTTAATTAGCCTTGTCGAGTTCGAGTTGAGATTACAGCAGTGATCATAATCGCAGTCACGTCTGGAGCCCGAGCCCGAGCGTTTTAGTTATGAGCAAGAGCGTATAGGAATTGTTTGAGAGTAAAGTGGAGAACTGGAGAATGTTTGTAAATGTAAGTGACTTTGGGGTTGACCGTAGAAGAAGTTCGAGATGGAAATGTGTTTGTACCTGTTTGGCCTGAAGCTCATAAGCCTCGACAGGAGCCAATCATATCGCCTCTCCTCTTTTTTCATAGGTTTTGATCAATTGGACTTCAACTCTACACTACCATGCTCCGGACAATGTGAGTCGACTTCTGAATATCATTTTGCTCATCTTATACCTTAAATCTGACAGAAAACCCAAAAATGCTCGGTCAAAACGAGTTTTGGATGCTCGCCAGCCAAAGGAAGTCGAGGACCCAAGAACAGCTATCTTCGTAAAAGGAACTCACACTGGAGAAGTCCTTAACAATGTCATGCGCGAACTGGTGCGTCTAATAACTTTCTATGCACCAGATCAAGCATTCTAATGTCTCTTGTCAAAACATAGATGGCCCTCAAACGTCCCAATGCAATCGCATTTAACAAGAAAAACGATATCCATCCTTTTGACGAAGCTTCGACCTCGATTTCATCTCTCGAGTTTTGGGCAAACAAAAATGATGCCTCGATGTTTGTATTTGGACAAACGACGAAAAAACGACCCCATGGACTGACCTTTGTCCGAATGTTCGACGGTAAAGTTCTTGACATGACCGAAGTCGGCGTCGAAAATTGGGTAGGAATGGCGGATTTCAAGGTTCGTTTTGCTTCTCCTCCTCATTTCCTTCTTGCCCAAAAATTAATCACCACCAACCACCAGACACCTAAATCAACACCAGGCCACAAACCATTAATGCACTTCGCCTCCGAACTCTTCGATACCCACCCCCGTTTCATCCAATTAAAATCCATGCTGATAGACTTCTTTAACGGCGAAGAAATTGAATCAATATGTCTACCAGGCATCGAACATGTCATCAGCGTCTCATGCGGGCCCACACCCGACGCACTGAACAACGCCACCGCCATCGCCTACGCCAGCCGGTCCGCAGCGACCAACAAAGTCGAAGACACCTCCAACTTCCCAAAAGTCCATATCCGGACGTACACCATCAAGCTCCTTTCCTCGGGCACGCGCATCCCGCGCGTCGAGCTCGTGCCCATGGGTCCCTCGCTCGACCTGGTCCTCCGCCGTTCGCAATCTGCTGACCCGGAGCTCCTCAAATTGGCTATGAAGCGGCCCAAGCTCAAGAAGACGGATGTGGAGAAGGGACTCGGGAAGAAGAAGAAGAACCAGGAGGTGGACGAGATGGGCGACTTGAGAGGACGGGTACATGTTGGGAAGCAGGATTTGGGGAAACTCCAGACGAGGAAGATGAAGGGATTGAAGGCTGGTCCGGACGAGATGGATGTGGACGACGACGACAACGGCGACGACACTCCAGCCGGCTCAGGAGCAGGTCGACCACGGAAAAAGCGAAGGACGGAGGACTAGTCATTCTTCTTTATTCTATTTTTGTCATTTGTATGTTTTTTTTTTTCACATTCTATTCTCAAAACTCACCACTTGTAGGTATTTGGTAGATAGACCGAGAAATATCCCTTACACTGTCTTTACGGCCTCGCAACCTCAAAATCTGACCTACGTATTGTTGGCTTCATCCCGTTCACCCTGTTTTCCAACTCTAGAATCTCCACCTCGATTTCCAACGAGTGTTTTGAAGCAGGCGATTGAAGTTGGATTGAAGAAGCACTACATATCATCCAAACATGGAAAAAAAGTCTGTTCTCCAGATCGCACACGACCATAACGTGTAATTGTCAGTGTTGTTCTGTGCCCATGCACGCTGATGCCCCCTCCAT
Source organism: Psilocybe tampanensis (assembly GCA_019904355.1). Classification (NCBI taxonomy): domain Eukaryota; kingdom Fungi; phylum Basidiomycota; class Agaricomycetes; order Agaricales; family Agrocybaceae; genus Psilocybe; species Psilocybe tampanensis. The sequence continues at coordinate 128,887 of JAHXRV010002207.1, read as the reverse complement.
TTCGATGTGTGTGTGCCCCTTGTCCTTGATAAATGGCACCGTCAAATGCCTTTCGGCCCTGGTTGTCCACAGGAAGGGTCCTCGCTGTTTATCGATGGTGCAAGTGAAAGCGCTGATTCAGAGGAGCTGAATAAGCTCAGTTTATCATTGACTATTTGTTGTTCGGACTCAAAAAAAATTGGGATTGCCTTTAGGTTTTATCATTTATGACTCTATGAGGCATTGCGTTCCTGACTTCCGATTCCCGACCATATAAAAGTGGATCACACTCATCAACGGTATGTAATTAAATCCCCCCCACCCCCAAGCTTTTTATTTCCTCCATGCCATCATGACCTCTAGGACATCGTTGTCGTCGTCGTCGGCCTCAACTTTCTATTCCCCAGACAGTGAAGACGTGGACCAGACGGACAACAACAGATCAAGAGTCTTTGCCTCCACCTCCGAAACGACGCTCGTCAACCCAGATCCACCTCTAACTTTAGTCTTCGATCATAACAGCGTCATCAGCGCTGTCCTGTACAGTCGCGCGAGGCCTACATATAAGGTCACCACCAACAGGAGCGTCACCCGCACGGAATTATACGACTTGTTGAACGGTGACCAGCCTGGGCCGAGGGTGGTGGCCATTCTCAAGAGGCGGGAGTTCTTACCGGATGTTGTTGTCTTTCCCCACCGCCAAGGCCAGTCCATAAGGATGAGTAAATGGTTAATACGCCAAAAGGTCGCCCAGGTACAAGGTATTCCGTAAGCCTTGCCTTTCATATCGACTCTAGACTGAAGACGAAGAACTGAACGGGCCCTTCAATCATATTGGTACCTTATTTTTAGACGAAGGACTGTCACTCGTTTGATAACACCCTCTGGAGAATTCACTTGGAGGTCAGATGATAACCATCGACTCGCTGTATGTGTTTTTTTTATCTCGTGCCAACTTCAAGTCCGCACGTTTCCCCAATTGCGCTGAGGCTGATTATTTATTTTGATGGAACGCCCCCCACCCCCTGGACCCTCCTGGACCTGCCGCCTCGTTCCCTTACTTACATCTTTCAGCTATACTCGCCGAACGAAACAGAATCTCCTGTTGCTTATTCAAAAATGCTAGAAGAACCGCGCACGCTGACGCTCGTGATAACCAATTGCCAGTGCTCCGACGTGTTGAAGATCGAGATCATCGCCTCGTTTCTTGTGCTCGAACACAAACTTCGAATGAAAGAAAAAGCGATGGAGGGGGCCGCGATTTATGGGGTGGGTGGACACTTTATTATGGCACATTGATTGGTGTGTAGGATGCCAGGAAGCCCCGGGATTTCATAGCATCATCTTATTTTATTCCTTCTTTACTATGTTTTGTAATGTAACTCACTCTCTCCGTCACTTGTCCAATTCATGTACCCCTAGATATACTTGTTTATTTCTCTCATTGCCCAAATTCCAAAAACAACTATTTAGATCAAGTTGTTTGAAACTTGAGGAGGACATGAAGACGATTTCTTGTGTAATTATGTCGCACATGTAGGATGAGTGGTGGAAACGCTTTTGATGATCATCCATTGTATTTTGATCCCATCTAGTATTTCTGTTTCGCCTGATCAAAAATACATGATCGTTGCGCCTATGTCGATGTTCGTTGAACCTCATAACTCTTGCCCAGCACTCCAAAAGGCCGACATACCGATTATTCTTCAGGTATGACCTGCAGTAAACTTGAACCTGCAGAGAGAAAAGAAAAAAAAACTAATCCGCAGTTCTTCGCATCTGGTTCTGTGGGCGCCAATCATCGGAGGGAAGGCGTAAGCATGTCAGGCGAGCATGGGTGTAAACTTGATCCTGAGCAGGCGGGACTCAGAACCAGAAGCAGGCTTGAGACACCATCCACAACCATGGGTACAGCAGCGGATGTAGATTCTTCGGTTCCTATTGATTTTTTGGGGACGGCGAGGGAGGTAGGAAGTTTCTTTGCATATATCAATTGGATGATATGAGCCCATGATGCCTCTGGCAGTCCACACTTCATCATAAGACACAGCAACGGGCGCCTATCAATGACAGCCAGCCAGTGTCGTTGGGTTTAATTGCAGAAAGAAGGAAAGGGGAGTCATGGGGTAGGTAGTTTAAGTGTCCTTCGCAGTCTTCGCCGCTGCGGGTCGGCTCGTTTTATCGATGTGGCGAAAGCGAATGCCAAATAAAGATTCTTTATCGTTCTCGAATCTCGGCGGGGGTGTTGCGAAAGAAGAATATCATTTGGCTGTCCAGGTGTAGTTGGCTTCGTTGGGGTATCGTTTAAATAGGGAGTCAATGCAAAGATGTGGCTCCTTAGAAATCATGGACCCGCTTTTCTTCACTGCCGCTCTTCTTGTGCCTGCGATCCTCTCAGTAAAAATCTTCATATGGTTGTCAGCATTATTCGAAAAGAAAGAAAGAAACCCAACATACGCAGAGCGTCTTGCCAAGATAAAGAATATTTTACATCCTTCCGTGGATATCCAAACTCTCCTCGAAGAGCGAGCGCTCTCGAATCAAAGGCTCGTCCATGCTCTCCATATTTCCAATACATTCGTCAGCGAGGATGTCGACGTCCACAGAAGATTCGTTGGGCAAGCCCGAGGCCTTTTAAACGCCTCAAAGCAGAATGGATGGGCACATTTCCAACGACTGGCCATCGAAGCTGTGCGATGGGAATTGGCGCATCACGGAAAAGATCCCTCCTCTCCTCAACACTTCGACTCCTTCATACAAAACGTTTCACTAGTCGTGATCCTGACTGGATTATTACAAGTCGACCGATCGGTGGAGTTGATCTCCCATGAAGATGTCACAGTGGTGGCGAAAAACATAACGACGTTGTGGGCGCTCTCTAAGCGGAAAGAATCCATTCCACCCCATTTTCTTGCAGACCTCAACGAGAACCTCCGCAAGCTCGTTCCCGATGGAGAACAGTTTCCGAATCCTTTGGATTTTGTCGTCCCTGCCTGGGAGACTCTTTGGCGAGTGGTAGCTACCACGGTAGCTCATTCCTCCTATGATCAAGAGATCCGCGAAGTCTTCAAAGCATTCAACGAATCTCCATCCGATGATAGGTTTCGACAAAAGGGGGTCTCGAAAACTTTGGACGTAAAATCTGTCATTGCCGAAACAATGAGATTGCATCCTCCTTCCAAACGCATCGGCAGGTCGAAGAAGAAAAGGTGTTGCACATCGTCCCTTTTCAACTGGGTCGGTATCACTAGCACACACACAGACCACGCGGATGTCGAGGCATTACTCCGCTGTGATATTTGGGGGTTAGATGCCGATAAGTTCAAGCCTCAGCGACATCAACAACAACGCTTCCTTCCAGAGCGGGATGAATCGATGAAGTTACTCTTCGGGCATGGTCCTTTGCAATGTATTGCATCTTCTTGGGCTCCGATGGCGGCTGCCGTCATATCTGGAGTCGTATTGGAGGAACTTGAGGTAGAAGGATATAGATTGCAGGTTGGTCCCATCATCGGTGGCCGAGATGGATGGTTTGGGTGGTTGATTAGTCGGAAAGGGTAGTGTATTTCCTAGTTTTTTTTTTTTTTTGTATTTAGCATCGACAATGTATTTGCAAAGAGAAAATAATTACCTAATGACTCTATCTGCGAATGTTTCCGGAGGTTGCTTATCGCCACTCCAAGTAGCCATTGCCGAATCGATTGGCACCATGCTGAACATTCCGTGCCGTATAGGAGGAAGTAATGATACCCTGGGGTCTACTTGGCCTAGGGAGCGCAAAGCAGACATGATGCGGTCATACAATTGAACCAGCTCGGGGTATTCGACAAGTATTGGTCGATTTGGGGCATGAATGAATATCTTCTTCAAATGACAAGGAAATGCGGCAGCCTGACTTGCAGCCATTGATGACCATTCGTTTAAGACGCGTTCTGACCGCTCCGATGCATATATCTGAAGATGTGTGAGGGATGGTGTCAGCTTGAGAACTTTGTCCACCACGAATGATGGAGAACAAGAGGATGTTATATTGAGGTGCTTCAAGGACTTGAATTGGATGCTAATATTGAGTTTTCCTGAGTTTTCCGAAGGCCCATGTAGTGTTAACTCCTCGAGAACAGGTAAGCTCACCGGGAGGAGAATGAATGGGCGATTGAAAACGAAAAATGCATGGATTGTCTTCACGTATGGAGCGACAGAGCGCAATATGCGTTCAATAACAGCGAGAGTTTCCTCCCTCTGGGCGTATTCCGATGTTATAGCTGCCACATCCGTGGCTATGTGCCGTGAATTCGCTGATAAAAACATGGATTGAACATGGCGGTATTGGGCAGGCGTTTTGTCGAGTATATCTGCAAAGGCAGATAATTGTAGATATCCAACAAGGGCAACGGATTGCAGTTTGAATGGCTTTGAGATTTCATGCAAGAACCAAGACGCGAGAGACAGAGACCGCCCTGTTCGACCGTCATCGGTGCAGGCAAAGGCACAAATTTGGCTCCAGATTTCGGAAGGACAACGATTCATCGCCTGTGATAGTAAAGACATATAGATTAGATATGTCATTATTAAGAGACATCCTCATATCTTACCGAAAAGCAGAGCAACAGATTGGCAACAAGCAGGCCGACTCTACGCTGGGAAGGTGGATGATCGAGTTCAAGAGTTGGCTGGGGCCCCTGTTGGCTCTCGGCTCCCTCCGTTTCTAAATTCGGTCATCCAGTGTTTCTATCCTCTTGCTATCATCCACCATGACGGATAATGGCCAAGCTGGTCTGGAGCAGAAACGGTACAATTTCTTAGCTTCGACCACTGCTGAAGACATCGCATCCGTCGATGAGATAACTCGCCTGAAGAATGAACTCGAACAACTTAAAAATGCTGTGAGTCCAGTCAACGTTTTGTCTTCTCTTTGGCGAGATTATTGACGACGAGAAACCCATTCTAGAACCCATTCCGAGTTGCTGAACTCGCCATTGAAATCCAGATTGAGCGACTGCGCGTAGTCGAAATCTCGAATGCACGCGACGCCGCCTTGCACCGACTTTCTGATCTATATGTCTCTGTTCGTCAAAAGAACGAGCTCATAGAACAACTGCAAGCAGAAAAACGGCTCAATTACAATGGACCCAGCGATGCTTCTACGCGTCCATCTCAGTCTCTCGGTGGTAGTGGCAATGAAGTTGACGGTTTGAAGACACATATTACCGATTTGGAGAAAATGGTTGCGGACCTCCAGTCTGCTTTGCAGCAGCAAAAAGAACGGCAGCGTATTACCCCTAGGTCTGTCGACCCACCGCCTCGGTATGAAGCTGCGACCCCTAAGGTATGTTTCGTTTGTATTGAGGATGGAAAGTTGTGAATTTGACGGCAACAGTTTTGCAAGTCTGTGGAAGCAGGAACCCAAACCGAACAAGTGGAAAATATATCCAAGCCTTCTGACGTTCACCCCAAGAGCATAGAAGACGGCGAAATCAAGGTACTTTTCAATCTGCATATTCTCATTGAAAGATATATTGAACATAACAAAGTACATACCGCCTAATAGTGAGGATCCAACGGAATTAGCAAACGCCAGGAATGCAGCGCTTGCGGCGATTCCACTTCCTTCAAATCCACCAGATGCGACTTTGAGTGCTATCGTAATTCCGCCTCCATTCACATTGCACGAATTTCTGAATGGCGCTCCAGCGGTACGTCGAATGCCACAATTAGCCGTCCAACCCTTGCTAAATTCTTCACTTTAGTCCTTAAGAAACTCGTAATTGGATTTTTTTAGTCTATGGGTTTAAAATATGCTGATGCTTTGCAACAGCTTGCTAAACTACAGGATCTTGCATAACGTCACGACTCTCTGGTGCCCCGAACGTGAAGAACATGGCTATATGTATACCCCTGTATACAAATGTAGCACCAATCCCAGGATCTCGACAGCACACCGATGGGCTCCTGTCGATGTAATCGGACGGATGAACAAACCAACAGGCAAGTACATTCTACACAAAAACCATTTTCAAAAAGAAGAAGACAAAAAAAACTCAAATTGAAGTTGAACTAAATTCTTCTTTTTTTTTTTAAGAATGTTTTTATAACAAAGAAGGTGTCTGGTACTATGCGGGCTCGTACAAGGCTTTCAAACTTGACACTCTTTCAACCAAAGAGTGGATGCAACTTCCATCAGAAGTAAGGTCTCTCTTTGGCAAAGTTCATGTAAATTGACAGCAACAACAATCATAGACCATATCTGCGATAATCAAAGAAACGATATCAGGAAGAAAAAACTCATCTCCTCAGAACACCTACGAAACATCTCAACTCTATGCAGCCGGTGCTCTCAAGGTGGCCTGTGTCGGCCTACAATGCGTCGGTTTCAACCAAGATGTATACAAATCCATCATCGACCACTCCATCAAGTTCAGCGAGACGAAATGGAAATCCCTTGCAACAGCTGCTGCTGCTGCGGGTGGCACCCCGCACACACCCCAATCATCATCCAATAGTACGAGCTCGCCGTCGCCTAGCAGCGTGGTGAAGACTCCAGTGAATACTGCTCGTCATCTCCTGCGCACACCGAACCATATGGGCTCCGCTGGTTCTACAGGCAGTCCGTCTAGTCACTTGGGTACACCTCCCGGAGGTTTAGGGTTTGGCTCTTCTCTGTGGAACATCTCTGCCAACGCGACTGCGTCTCCTAGTATCGATGCCGCTGCGAAAAAGGTCTTTGAAGGCGGGGAAAATCTGGCGACTGTTGACTCTTCTGGAAAGCGCTGAGGCCAAAGGCTCGGTCCTCAAGTCTGGCGACGGTCTTCTTATCTCTGGAAAATTCTTGATTCTCTTTCTATTCATGGTTCGTTTATTCGTGTGGAACTGGAGGCCGATTTGGCCCCTGTAGAAATCTTAGACTGGAGGGCCGTCGCAGCCCCTTCCTTTATTATCATGACAATACCCTGTATAATTAGTCAATCCTCGTTAATTTGTAATTTCAAATCAATTGTATACCTCTACACATTTTATTTGTACCCCAATAAACAGAGATAATGACAAAATACCAAATGATTTTGAGATACTTATCAGTTGGCAGTTTCTATCTGTTCGAACTCGGTTCGAACGGGTCATTGATGAGTGCATAATCTGGATAGTCTACTCCAGGAGGCCATACAGGCTGCATTATGGATTTTTTCTTGTCCGGTTCAATGACTCCGACAGAACAATGTTCATGGAGCTCTTGATAATAGGCCTCAAATAGTGTGCTCCACATCAAAAAATTCCCATTGAAGATGCGCAGGTTAAGTTTTGATTTTAGGTCCCGGGCGCGAGACTGAGAACGAACAAAGTCGAGGAGGATATCACGGTCGCTCCAGCAACCGAGGTCGGCGGTGAAGGTGACGATGTTTGGCCAGCATTGATCAATTTCGTCGAACGTCGAGTGTCCATGTGCCAATAAACCGAAGAGGAAACTTTCTTCTTCCACATCATTAGCGGACATGAAGAGATTCTTGATATTGCTCGTCACCCGCATCAGACGGTAAGCCGACTCCGGGGACTGTGCAGACCCTTTGATGTTCAAGCTTTGTAATGAGGGAAAGAAATAGGGTTCCGGTTGCGACGCCGCAAAGGGGTTGGATGGGTGGTGCATGCCCATGGTCCGAACCCACAACGTTTCCAGAAGGGGTGCCCGGAGAAACGGTAGTATATCCGTCATATATATGTTTTTTTCGGTGTAGCGCAGATGCTTGAGGTTGTTCATGATGATGGTGGGTGCAATAATACCCATTGGGATATCAAAAATTTCTCCGTCCACTGATAGATTGGTCAAAGAGGGTATCGACAAGATTTGAAAGAATGCGTTCCAGGAAAAGAGTTTGTCGGTTATAACTTGGCCTAATTCGATACGCAATGTCGTGACGTTGGAAAGAGGCGGTACGTTTGGCGATACACAATCCACCTGGAAGTAGCGAAGTTTTGGTGCGCCTCCTTGGAACATGGTAGGATTTAAGTTGGGTATTTCTGGAGTCCTTGTGTAAGGATATGCTGGTAAATAGGCAAAGTATTCGAGGTTGGGAGCAGAAGCGTCGATTAGGCCGGGGTGGCAATAATCATCCATTAGGTCAATGTCCCTGACCAACGTCACAAATTTCCAGCGTTCGACCAGCTGTACAGCTTTCTTCATCAAAAGACATTGTTCCCGATGTCGTTCAAACGACACCTCGACCTCCTCGTGGAAGTCGAGAAAAAGTTCTAGGTTTTGGGATCCTGACCTCTTGATGTACATATCGAATCGATTGAGGGAATTTTGCATGACTTTAACCGAGCTTGCACGAAAGAAAAATCTCGTCCAAAGCCAAGGATAGTTGACGGCAATCGCCCGCCACTTTCTGCAGACATTCGAGATGACAATTTCAGGGAGCAACGGCTTCTGTTGCTGCTGCTTTCCAACTGGCACCAGACTGTGGCTCGTAAAATACAGATCGAAGATAAGACATGTCACTTCTGTTGGGAATTCCAGAAGCAAGCACTGGGAAGACTCGTCTTGACTGGAAGATGACCCAGATATTTCGCTCGACATTTTTGGAGGGCTGTTGAACAAGAAACATAACTTTAAATCAACCGTGTTGTGATATTCAAAAAAACGCGTACAGCTGTATATATCCTTCCAGGCAAGACCCAGTAAGTACTGAGGTACCCAATGGTTGAGGTCTTGAGGGCGGATGTGGAATAGAGGCAAGGAGATGGAACGAAGAGATTACGAAGAGATGGAATCAAAGTCCAACCCCGGCGTCACACGGTCACTCTCAAATCTCGGAAAGCCGTGGGCAGTTCAACGCCAAGTACTTTGGTCTCTGCTTGGATGATTAGATACAAAGACTGCTAAAGAGTCAGAAAAGGTTGAGAGAAGGGGTGCCTTCGCCGAAGTATGACCAAACGTTAAGGTAAAGGGATGTTCTCAGTCTCTTGAAGGACAAAATAGCTCTCAGACGCGACTTAGACAAGATGACATTACAACAAGGATATCCAGAGCATCGCGTCCACATGCATTGAAAAGTTAGTACTACATGATACATCATGAAGTCCGAGGATCAAAAACCACCCGTCATAAAAATAATAAAAATAACCCAGCCTACAACTTGAGAGCAGGAGCAATAGCCTGGTGCAAATACCGTGAACCACCGTCAAGAAGTGTGTGTGTGCCGGTGATGTGTGCCGAAGCAGGAGAAGAAAGGAAGAGAGCAAGTCCAGCGATATCAGAAGGTGCTCCGTAACGACCTTAAACGACAAATGAAAGCGGCAGATTGTCAGACATCGGGTCGGGAAAAAGTGAAGTGAGAATAGAATAGAAAAATCACCTGTAGGTTGTCCTGCGTTGAAAGCTTCCTCTCCAGCTTGTTTGAAGCCAAATGCAGTCATTTTGCTGGGGAAGAGCCTGCGTGTCGCCTGTGAGTCTTGAGAATTAGATGAACTGTGGCGTGATCTTACCCAGGTAGGATGGCGTTGACACTGCAAGCAAATTAGATGTGAGGATCAATCAGAAGTCACGAATGAAATGATACTTGCGTTATATTGCTTGAGATGAGTTTGAGAGCGAGCTGTGATGTCAAGTGGTTTACTACACGAAGTCATTTTAGCTTAACAAGAACAGGAAGAAGTTATGAGGAACTTACCAGCGGCTTTGCTGGCTTGGTCTGGAGGATTTGACGAGAAACATCACAAGGTGCTAGCAACATTTCGGAAACACGAAACTTACAACTCCATGTCCCGTTTCCTTCGGAACTAAGTGCACCCTCACTTCTTGGTTCTACAGAAGCAGTCGACGAGATGTTGATAACGCGTGCTGGGTCGCGATTTGTTGACTCTTTGGCCAACAGATCAGAAAGACTGGGAAAATCCACTCGTTAAGTTTGGGTCATAGGAGCAGAAACCGGTGAAACAAACCCAGCAGTCACTAGAGACCAAAACGATGGTCAGTTCAGCCGTGTTATGGGAGTAAAAACGATACTGACTGTAGAAGATGCTCTTAACATTGACGTTAAAGACGTTATCCCATCCCTTTTCCTCAGGGAAGTCCAGGAAGGGTCCTCCCCACGTAATGCCAGAGTTGTTGACGAGGACGTGAAGTTTATTTTCGCGCTTGCGGAACTCTGCAATGAGAGCATTGCAGCCATCCTTCGACTAGAACAACGCGTCAGGATTGCTGCTACCCTCAGAGTTCAGTCGTAAAGTGATGCTTACGCCGACGTTCGCAACAATGTAATTGGCCTTGGGACCCGTTGCGACTTTGTTGATATCAGCAACAGCCTAGATTGTGGCAAAAAAAACACGACTCCAAGAATGAAACCTTGTTTCTTGGGGGGGAGTTAACAATAGACGCACTTCTTTGAGCTGGTTCTCTTTGCGAGCAGCGATGTAGACCTTTGCGCCGTTCTGAGCGAACCCAGCAGCAATCATCTTCCCAATACCGGATCCTCCACCGGTGACAAGAACTTGATGGCCATGAGATTAAGTCAATGAGAGCTCAATGAGAGCTTGTGAGGCGCTTCGCCAGACTCACCAATCTTGCCTGCAACCTTGAATAACGATTCGAGACGGAGATCTATATTGGGTTGAGCAGGGTCCAGGTTTGCAGGGTCGTGTTCAGTAAGTGCTCACCAGATGACATCGCAGACTGAGGATAAGGAATGTTAAGGAATGTGTGGGGGAAGTGGGGAAGACAGAATAACTTATAAGGAGGTGAAATAACAATGTCCGGGTACAGTTCGGTTTCTTCAAACCCCGGTCTACTTAGGGGTGTCGCCTCGGACACCGAGGTTCCGGGATGCCGTAGTATGCTGGTCAGACGACATAACAAGCTTGGATGCCATCTGCAAACTTATCCAGGAAGCAAAAAAGCTTGTTGGGCTTGAGATCAAGTTATATTCAGAAAGAGAGAGAAGAAAAGAAGGCTCATGCATTATAACTGTCAGGAGATGGAATCATAGTCCGATTGGCTTGGTATGGTACACTAATGAAAAGGGTGGATCGTGGAGAATGCGAAGATATGCAACAGAGCTAAAACAAAAAAGGACAACGACATGATATGCATAATGCGTTTTGGAGTCATTAGATACTGGTTGATTACTGTAAGGGATGATGAATTAGAGGTGACTTGGCAGAGTACGAGTCCGGGTGCTGTGGATACGGCGATGATGTCAGAATATGGTGCAATATGGAAGGAAAATAAAAATGATATAAAACATGGAAAGGGGGGACTTGAAAAAGAGCTCTCAGGGAGACACAGGCAGTCTTAACGACGCCCAGCCCTCCTGTGAGCAGCTTTATCTTCGGCATATCGTGCTCGCCTCCCTGCATTGGTAATTTCGTTGATCCATTCTAAACATCGGCATTTTCAGTATGAACACATCGAGAGGCAAGAGTGCCAGGGGCAACTGACGCTGGCATTCACGAGCAGATGGTGCTCGAAGGCCCAAAGAATCTCCTCCTCGAGGGTAAGGTTGGGTTATCATGAAAGAAGTATCATCTGAATAAATAAAATGTGAGTACTTTGTCGAACACAAATCTTGAAACAGAACATTACCTTTCGAGCCTGTCTCCTTGACTTGTGCATGAGCCAAAGGGATAGGCTAGCCAGAACAGATTAATATCAACGATTAAACCAAACATAATGACAGGACAAAGTTTACTTACCATCCGGTACAAATTTTGCATCGATTCGTCGAGAAGAACCAGGATATCGCTGCACAAGATTCCATGCAATTTCCTTCCACTCTTTGTTTTGATAAGAACGCCTTCTTTGATGAGTTTTCGTTGACCCATGAACCTTGTAGGTGCCGTAAGGTCAAGTCGTCTACAATATTCATCCAATTAACCAAGAATTCTCGAATAATCTTCCACACGAAAAGGACATACCCCTGTCCAATCCAGAGAGTTTGCGATATTTTCTTCAGAGTTTCGTGTCCTTCCTGCTCCCGAATCGTTTCATTGATATGGTCGAGGATCTTTTCGGCCATTTCACGAGCAGTGAGTATCCCATCGTATTCTTCTCCGACTTCCGTATAATGCAGGATCTAAATGAAAGACCATCAGTCTATGTTTAATTTAAAGATTGTTCTGACGATTGTACCTGTTTTATCAGAAGTGGATATCGTGTTATACGTTGCACTTTTTCTGCGGTTAGACAAATCTTTTCATTGATTGAACTAGAAAAATCACTAACTCGGAGCAAGAAGATAACTTGACAGGTCTAAATTTCGAACTGCTGGGTTTTCGTCGCGCAATTTCTATAAAAAATAATTCAGAATTTCGAACGTGGGCGAGGACATAAGAGAACTCGAATCTAACCTGTAGGTGCGATGCTAGCTCGTGATTTGTGTTTCTTAGTGAATGTAAAACTTTAATAGCCATTGACTGATTGACACAATACTCCTTCAAAGTCAAAAAAAAAAGGAGTCATTATGAAATTGAGGGGCAAGTCTAGAAACTCGGGACGTCGTACCATATAAACACGCATTTCGGGTATGTGAAACAACAATATATCAGCTATCTTGTCGACGTAAAGGCGGCACTCCTTTTGTCTTGCTTCGAGAGAACTGACAAAAGCCTAAGCGATGGGTCAGCCAAATAGTAACAGGAGGAAACGCATGGTCATGTAATACCGTGTTTGCCAGTAAGATGTCCTCGATGTTCGCAAATACGACGGTGATCTCTTTGCTGGACAACAAGGGAAGCATGCTTGCATAAAAAACCTGAATCGTATTCAACATCAGATAAAAAGAAAAAAATGACGAATAGAAAAGAAAATCGACCAACCTCTACGATCAACTGCAGATCTCGAACATATGCCACTTCCGTATTTATAAGTTCAAAGATAGCCTATTCGAATTTCGAAAACGTCGAGGTCAGCGAATATAAAGTAAAATTGATAGGACACGCGCACCTCCTGTCGTTTTCTTTCACCCGGTGGAATGCCAACAAGCGCGTCTTTATTCACAAGGCTCGCCCATGACTGGTATTTTAAGGATCCGTCAGGAAGCAGATATTGTAAGGGGAAGGAACACATGAAGATAGATCGACACTGACCATCCCAAACGATGGACTATTTGACCTTGAGGGTCCATCTTGCGGTGTTGTCCCCTGACTGCTAGAAACATTCATGATCGGAGCTGAAATATTCAACGCGCTAACACTCCTCTTCGCTCCTTCCGGAGGCTTATTACTATTACCTGTCAAAAGATTCAAGAAATGCGAATATCGACCCTCAGATTCCCTTTGGCTGGGGACAGGCGACGTTGACATGGAAGAAGTCGTGGCCGTCGGCGAAGCAGGTTGATTGACCCACAGACCACCGGCAGAGTCTGTCGACAGTGTCGACAGACGATTGAGGTTGGCTTGGTTGTTCTTGAATGCTTCATAACGAGCAAACGCGTCGTCTATCCTGGCTTCGTGTGAAATGGGTTCAGGCTCAACCTCAACGTCGTCTTCAGGCTCGGGTACAGGTGGAAGCTCCTTGTGAAACGATGGTGAACGTCGAGGAGCAGCTGGAGCTGGCCGACGTTTGAGACTTCGAATACGTATAGGAGGCGGTTTGACATCTTGATTAACGATGAGGCCCGCTGCTTCCAGAACGAGGCGTCTTTCTCGTTCCCGTGCTTCTTTGTTGGTTGCCGATTCTTCATTGTCGGTATCATCAAATGATAAATAGTCCGAGTCCGACTCCGAGTCCGACTCCGAGCCGTCCGAGTGAACATCAGTTTCACCTAGACGACTTCGAGTATAATCAGCATTATTTTCGGTGGGAAGGTTTTCAGGCTGTGGGACGGGTTCCACGATATACGCATGGTTTTCGGTGTGGTTTTCGACTTTCGCAGCTTCTGTTCAAGAGTATGTGAGAAAAAACATTCGGATATATTTGCATTCCAAAGGTAGAATTTGTGTGTGTGTTATTCGAGGGTACATGAAAAATAAAGCAGAAAGAAGACTTCAGCCTAATGCCATCATAGGTGAACAGGAAAGTTATTGGGTGAGCTGAAGTCACTGACCCTCGACAAGTTCTAGATATGCAGCCGGCACGATGAGCACTACACCGCCTCGTTCCGTCTTCCACCACTCCTCTTCAGATGTATCTATGATCGACAAGGTGTCGCCTTCATTGAAAGAAAGTTCATCGGAGTTGCTTGCATTATACGTATATATAGCTTTGGCTTGTTCTTGAAGCAAAATTAGCGTGGGGGTATCCAATAAAGTTCCATAAGTCCTTACTTGGCTGAATGACCTCGATATAGTTCTTTGGGAATAGCCCGGATTTTCCGGTACTGACAACTGTGCCGTACCACCAGTCTCCACCGCTTTTTGAAGGATTTGCATTGATGATTAAATTTTCGCCAAACGCTTCAACGTATATCAGCATCGAGTACAGGTAAACCCTTAAAGAGAGTGACTTACATAGATCCTCTGGTCCGTCTCCTTCGAACTCGTATAATGAGCGTACTTTATGTTCTGTTCAAATTAATCAGTCACCATGCAAAATTGAAGTTTTCAGAAAGAGGAAAAAAAACTCACGAATAGACTTATCGATATCAGCCATAAGATCCGACATGGGTTCGGCAATAGGTTCGTCAACCATAATTTTCGGAATGACGGCTGTTGGCGGAGTCGCGTACATGTCGTCCTCCTCTTCTTGTTCCTCCTCGGCGGTAGAGGGCAATCTGTCGACGTCTACAGGCAACCCGCCAACATCAGCCGCACGATTGGCGAGCCACGCAACGGATTGTCGGTTGGAGGACCTACCACCATCATCATGAGTCATCGGAACAGTTTCCGGTATAAACGCTGGTTCAGGTGCCGGAGGAGCAGGAGGTGCTGGTGGTGGCGGCGGCGGCGAGGCAGCCCGAGGAGCAGCATTGATATGGGCAGGAGGAGCGTTGTCACCAAGGACTCTGCCTGATACAGGTGGTCCACTCTTATCCACAGTCTTGGTCGCCCTCAACTTCATTCCTCCTTGGATGGAACGCATCAAAGCGCTGGTATCAGGAGGAGCTGCAGGTGCAGAAGAAGCAGCGGGTGCACGGGGTGCCGCAGGTGCTGGAGGCGGCGGTGGAGGTGGTGCAGGAGGTGCCGCACCAGGAGCAGGGGTGGAGGGTGAAGAAGCGGGGCCTGGCGACGCAGCTGAGGCAGGTCTAGGAAGCATGCTTCCAAACAATTGCTGAGCAATATTGGCGCGGGCACTGCGCGAATGAGATATCTCGTCATCGCTACTGTCGTCGGAATCATCCTTCTCTTTCACATCATCCCAATCGTCATCGGTGGATGACGGTGCTGTGTTATAGCTGGCTTTAACGGGATTAGGGACAGGACTCTTTGGAGGAGCGGGAATTGAAGAAGGCTGTGCCCATGGATTGGTATTTCCATTGGTTTTCGGAGGAGAGACAGGGGTACTTGCAGCAGGAGTGGTCGAAGGTGCATTCGAGCCTTCCTTTACGAATCGAGCAAAAGGATTCGTCGATTTTTCTGCAGGAGAGACAACTGATGGCGCAGAGGTGGGTGTAGATACAGCAGGTGCTGTGGCTTGAGGGGTAGGTTGAACAGCACGAGGCGCAGGAGGTACAGGAGCGATGGGTGCCACAGGAGCAGCAGGTGGTGGTGTGGGCGGCTTGGCAGCGCGAGCCTTCAGCGCTTCGATTCTAGCCAAACGCTCCTGTTCAAGTCGCGCAGCCTCTTCCTCCTCTTTCTCCAACTGCCGCATCCTCGCCTCTCTTTCTTCCTTCTGTTTGCGTAATTTAGCTTCTCGGGCACGCCATTCTTCTTCCTCTGGATCGACTTCGGGTTCTTTGGGAGGAGCAGGGGCTTTTGGTGCTGGTGGTGCTGGTGCTGGTGCTGGTGCCGCTACTGGTGGCCGAGGAGCAGCACCTCTTCGCACTGGAGCTGGTGGAGGAGGTGCTCGAGATTTCGGTGGGGCAGGAGCCACTTTAGCCTTGGGTGCAGGTGCGGGTGGTGCAGCTGTAAATGTAGGAGTGGGCGCCGGAGGAGCAGGAGCAGGAGCCGCCGGAGGAGCGGCTTGCTCTTCTCGAAGTGCTTTCTCATTTGCCAATCGTTCTTTTCTTGCTCTCTCCCTTTCTTCCGCCTGCTTTTCTGCCGCCTTTGCCTTCTCTTCAGCCTCCTGTTTCTCTGCTTGGAGCCTGTCTTCCACAGTGGTGTCGACAACTGGAGAACCAGCGGGTGCAGTCAGACCGAGAGCAGCCATCCTACTTTGAACACGGCGCTGAGCCTCTGCCCTAGCGAAAGCCTGACGTTCAGCTGGGGTCATGTTCTTCAAAGAAGGAGATGGTGTAGACTTGGGTGCTGGCGAGGCAGTAAGTGGTTCACGGATCGCTGACGCAGGTGCTGGAGGTGGAGGTGCTGGAGAAGAAGATCGTACAGCCGGACTGCGAGGACGGTCATAATCTCTGTCTCGTCTATCATCCCGAGAGCGATCACGATCTCCATATCCTCTATCCCTGTCGTCGTAGGAGCCTCTGTCTCTGTCTCTGTTCCTTTCATCATCATATCCACCACGCGAATAAGGTCTATCGCGATCATCATCTCGGCTAGAGAGCCTATCCCGATCTTCGCCTCTGGAATAAGGCCTATTATCACCTCGAGAGTAGGGTCTGTCTCTGTCATCGTTTCTCGAATAATCGTCCCGACTGTCGTACTTGTCGTACCGGCCAAATCGATCGTTCGCCCTGTCTCGATCACGTGCCCACTGCCTTTTCTCCTTTGCTTTTCTTTCGTCGCGTGCCTTTATCTTTCTCTCGACCTCTGGAATACGTTCGTGCATAAGGGAAAGGAGCTCACGCTCCAGGCGACGCCTTTCTTCGTCTTTCTTGACTGACTTGGGTCCCCGGGACGCGTAATCGAGGTCGTCTTGTACCCTCCTCACACGGTATTTGAGATCTTCCATTTCTTGTTCCAGTTCTTCATCTTCCTTGGTCCTGGCTGCGTCTGCCTCTGCTGCTCTATCAAGCCTTTGAGCAGTGTTTTCCAACTGGCGTTTCATATCTGACAAATCTGCGGTCGTATCGTCATCGTCCCGGGAACGAACGGCAGAACGAACAACGTGTCGATTAGTAGGCTTGTAAAACCCGCCGGGCGGCTCGGAATCGGAGTGCTTGTAATTGGAGGCATCGCGACGGCTTTCAACAGCGGGAGATGGCGAATTGGTGAAAGAATGTTTGTTGCCAGTTCCTGAACGTGTATCATTGGCAAGCAACTCTTTAACCCGGTCGACTGTACTGTCAAGGTCGGCGACAGAGGGTGGAACGAGTTCCGGTGGTAGTTGATCTGGGACTGGCATTCCATTGAGTCCTACAGAATAAAGATTATTCTCCTAGCACTTGGTGTATTTCGAAATAGAAACATACTGCGATAGATCAAACCCATTGCTACGTGGAATTCGGCTATGTTGAGTTTTCCGCGATCATTGATGTCGGCGAGGGT
Organism: Psilocybe tampanensis; assembly: GCA_019904355.1. Lineage (NCBI taxonomy): Eukaryota > Fungi > Basidiomycota > Agaricomycetes > Agaricales > Agrocybaceae > Psilocybe > Psilocybe tampanensis. Next base: position 111,442 of record JAHXRV010002207.1, on the reverse strand, counting down.
CCTTCTAGTATATCAGTATTGGAAGAAAACTCGATGACGCAGAACATACCAAATGCGAGCCAGATCATCCTTTGGCAAACCACTAGCTCCAAAGACCTCTAAAGCGGTAGCACCACTGATAAATCCAGTCCCTTGGGCATCCCAAGACCTGAAAATTTTGTCGTAATTTTTCTTTTCGGCCTTGGTCAAGGCCCAAGAAAGCTGTTGGCTAGAAGTACCACGTTGTGTTTGATTGACTTGTTGAATAGATTGAACGAGGTTCTGTTGTTGTGGAAGTTGAGGGACACCGCCAGCTCCATAGGGTGCCGACGTGTTAACTGGCATGAAGCTTTGAGACATCATTTGTAGTCTAGGATCGACATAACCTGTCATCTGAGGGACTAGGGGTGCCGGTGATCTGCCTACGAAGCCCGTAGGCTGCGGAATCAATCCGCCGCCCCCAAAGCCAGGGGAGGCATTCATGAGACGATTCGGTTGAGGAGGCGGGGGCATGCTGAGAAAACTAGGCTGTGGATTAGATTGCTGGAACTGTGGTGGAATTGGAGGGACAGGAGGAGGTGCTGGGCGTGCTTGCTGCTGGAAGTTACCGCCAGGGAACCCGGTAGGCTGCGACTGGATGAACCCAGATCCCCCTGGAAAACCTGTCTGCTGGGGTTGTTGGAAGCCAGGCTGACGCTGTCCTTGGAATCCAGTTGGCTGCGAAAGCATTGGACCACCATTGGAAAGCCCCAAACCTCCTTGCTGGAACTGCTGCCCCTGCGGAGGAAATGTGGGATTTTGTGGTTGAAACTGGGGATTCTGAGGCTGGAACTGGGGATTTTGTTGGAACTGCTGATTAGGCGCCTGGAAACCTGTTTGCATAGGGTATTGGAACCCCTGCTGGCCTTGCCCCCACTGCGCCATGCTCGTCTATGGTGGTCACTGATAGAGATGGCCAGATTAAAGCGCCGACGAATCACGCACCAGAATTTGTTTACGTAATCACAAAACCTCCTCCGAACTCTCTCCTAAACTTGTACGTCCCAGGGTCCATATACAAGTTTTCCAAAAGTTCTCATTTTGTCGCAATTGCTAGGGATAGGACTCTCCTGCATCCACATGTCTAATCTTTTATACAAAAGAACAGCCTGAGTATAAATACATCACCACGCTATCACGGAATGGAATTTCTTCGTAAGTTCTGTTGGCATCAATTTCATTTGTGTGTTCGAATGGACTCATCCAACTCATGTTTGCAGCATGGTAATCCAGACTTGCATATACGTGATTTTCACATCTTGATTGAGATCTCTCTCATGAGCAAGGCATGTTGAAGCCCAAGAAAGTCAATTTGATCTAATCTAATCTCGGTTTCTTTTGTTCGGTTCAGACTTGAGAAAACACAGCTCAATCATCGTCCATTTATCAACAAAAAGATTGCATCGGTGCCATTATCCGTTCCATTTCCGCCTGTCTTGGGGAAGCTCATCTGATCATGAAGGTAAAGCCACAATGCTGCAAGCTTAATGATATCTAACGTTGACGCTGGGCCACCATCAGGCATTGGTCGTTGAGGTATAAAGCTGCTTGGGTTGCAAATCCGCAGAAGTCCCCTTCCAATTAATTCACGGACCGTTTGGAGCCAGCAATCTCCAAATCCAATCGGGAAGGTAGGCATCGTGAAGGGAAATCTTCCTCTCGAATTCGATGTAATCTTTTTGTTACTATTTAGGAATTAGTGAGCCATCACTACCACTCTTTATGTGTCCGACACATCACCCAGTATGGCAACATCAACATGAGCCTGAGGTATATATACACCCCTCGATCTCACGCAATACCGTTTGGACTTTGAACATGTTTCCCCCCTCTTTGCTTGTCCAGCCGGCGCGAATTCAACAATATGCTGGAATAACTAGCCTTCGACCCATCAATACAGCCAATGACCGCCAGCTTCTGCAGATGGAAGAACAACGCCTCACTGCGGCGCTCTCCCTCGTCAGAAGAAACCTCAACGAGTTGTTGCCGATATCCAAACTTCCTCCGGAAATTATGGAACAAATCTTTCATATATGCGTTTCCTGGCTGTACGGACCTCGCAAACCCAGGCATCGCCTAGCATGGACCCAAGTGTGCTACGAGTGGAGATTCATTTCGATGAATTCAAGTAAACTTTGGCAGCGCATAGACCTCGCAGATACTCGCCTGACGGAGGAGTGTCTCGCTAGGTCAAAGATGGCGCCGCTTTCCATTTTGTGTTCATCCACAGTCGCATTAGCCGCAGATAAACTTGCACCTCACGCACATCGATTACGATCCATCAATCTCTGCCTTTATCCCTCCGATATCACTAATCTATTTTCCATCGTCGGCTCGCAACTATCTTCCTTGACCTACCTATCGCTCCAGGTCTATCCTTCGTCGCATTATTCATCATCTAGTACCACCTTGCACCTGAACGTCTCACTCCCTTGTGTTCGATACCTCTCTTTGGACGGCGTTTCAGTGAAATGGGAAGATTGTCGCGATCTCACCGACCTTGAAATTCGTGGCCTAGCCCCTGAATCTTGCCCTTCTATAGCGCAACTCCACGGTATATTTTCGAGGTCGCCAAACCTTCGATATGTCCAACTCGTCAATCCCTTGACTTCTCGCCTGGAGATAAACCCCGGTTCATCTATCCAACTTTATCAAATTAAGGATATGATGCTCTCAGGAGAACAGGCTGTAATATCAGCCATTCTTTCGGGTGTCAAACTAGGACCCTCCTCCCGCTTGCGCCTACATACTCCCCACCTTACAGAATCGCTTTTCGACCTTCTTCCCGGAGGCCTCCCACACTCAACTCACCCGCATGCCGTCATTCATGTTCCTACAGTCCGTCTATCAACACACGGAATCCACCTCTCACACCATGACAGTAATACACCCACATGGACGGAAGGCCACTGTCGGTTATTACTGTCCATCAGCTCCACCGAAACAGAGACGAATTTCTGCCGCTCTCTCCGATACCTCATCGACCTCTCTTCCGTAACCAAGCTTGAGCTTAATACCAGTGTTCTCATGCACATCCCAAAAGAAGACCTCAATAACCTTTTCGCCAATCTTTACAGTCTGGAGACCCTCTGCACCGCGTTCAACCATCTCGAAGATCTGTTCAGCATACTGCAACGTTCCAGCGCATCTGGATCATGCCTTTACGTTCCTCAGCTCATCAATCTATCCTTCAGCAGACCGGCATATATTTGGTCGCATTTTGCAGATACGTGGTTGCCAGCGATCACTGAGTGCGCGAGGTTTAGAAAACTTCACTCAAACCCTATCCAAACCATCGAATTTTTCCGGTGTCCTGGAATCACCGTTTCCTCGACAAAGCAGTTGTTAAAACACGTTCAATCTGTCGTAATGTCAGCAGGAATTTCAGGGAGAAGTTATTTCTAGTCTCGAACATTTCGTGTATACCCAATTGATACCAGCCTATTCTCCCCCTTTCTCTGGTCTGTACCTGTACAAATTCCACGGACTCTCATCGGTTTTGGAGCGGTCAACAGGGTCATTGAACAAGTATGCGATAATCAAATTAATCAACCCCGAACGAAACGGGGTTTCTGGACTCCCCCTTGGGCGTGGTGGAGATAGAAACACAATTTTCACGATACGTCCATCCACAATTACATCATATGCCATCCATTTCTTTTCATCGTCTTTAACTCATTCTGCAAATGAAACTCTCAAAACAGCTCAGATCACTACACGAAGTCCTTTGCGTACCTCAGAATATGTAACGACCTGAGGAACCATCTGATCCTGGCTCGCTTTACGCACTCTCGAAAAAGTCCGAATCAAACGCGCGAACGGGTCCTCAGCAAATTTCAGTCGCTTCCAAGCTCCAAGGGGAGTAATGGGTGCTTCGACATGTTCAAATGCGGTCTCTTAAATCCTTGATCGAATTCTACAAGTTGAAGTAATAAGGTGAACTGAGAATGGTTGCCGTGCTGAGAAGGAAGTCAAGCCTTCTCTTCGATGGACTTGATGGTCCTGAATCCTGACGTTGCTTCTGCGCGCCACTGTGGATGGATTCATGCACTTCTTTAATAAATTTAGAATCCGTAACTTTCGGGGTTCGAAAGGCTCATTCGACGCTGGTAGTCAGATAGTGCATTTTGATTATTATACGTACTATTTACAAAGTTATCGGCACAGAAACGCCATTGAGGGTGAGTACAGAGTACAGAGTCCTCGATTGGATGCTTTGGATCATACAAGTTACTGTGTTTCAGATACTTTCCAGAGAAATCCATAGTGTAGCATTTTACAGATCTTTCAGCGGCATACGTTCTCCTGTCACCCCCATTTCATAGACCTAGAAGAGAGAAGTGGATGGGTCTGATTCATTCTCAGGTAGTATCCCCAGAATATCCGGCAAAAGAAACAGTGTCATCACAGAGGCCAGTTAGTAACTTTAGACGTTATAACTTGTTAATTGAACGTGGTTTATATACTGTCATATAATCCATTGCACAGCGTTGGACTGTCGTCGCCCTCCCCATATGATCTTCGCAAAAAATACAAGTACTCAAGTTGTGTTATTATGTGGGGGTTGAAGTGACGCCGAAACCTTCGAGTCCTAGGTTCAAGACTCAGACGACTCTGGGATATTCAAGCTAGAGCTCGGAGAAGGGAGAGGCAATTCCTCTGTATCTCCCCCAGTATCTTGACCGCTTGTTGGACAGCCTTGCAAGTAATCGGAGATGGCTTCCATAGTCTCTGCAGAGAATTTGAGGTCCTGACGACAACATAGGCGCTGGAGGATCAAAACGGCAATTGCCGCTATAATCCTTGGCGACTGCTGAGCACAGTGTCTCAGTGAGTGTGGCAGAAGCTCTGCAAAAGCATCTCGCAGGTCCTTCGGTATGTCTTCTCGTGTCATCTCACGAAGGCACAAGAGAGCAGCTGCTGTCTGGTTTGATTCGTTGAGAAGTGTTGCGAAAGTTAGTGGCAGCTGGGTGCGAACAAAATGAGCTTCATCACAGAGGCCCTGGAGAAGTTCTGATCCCGTAACGCGTATGTTTAACCTCTTATTGATGTCATCCCATGCAGGAGAGGTCATCAGTGGCGCTAGCTCAGCGGCTGAATAAGAGGCTAATTCTGAGTCGCCAAAGTCATTCACGCTGGTGCTATCAATTGATTGTAGACCAACTTTGGGATCGGGATTAGCGTAGCTTTCCAGGTCGATCGCTTCAAACATATCAATAACGTTGTGATTCCCTGCGCGCTTTGACTCGGAATGCCCATGGGAGAGCAAAGAGGACGAAGTCTGATCTAAATAGGCACCGACGTCCTCGTAAACATCGGGCGCCTAATATGTCAGACGTTTCAGATCGTCACAACCCAACAAGAGCAAATGAGAAAGGAACTCACAACGTGTTTTTCCATCACTTTCAATAGCCGTTTGGCGTGCTCAGGATCACTCAAGCATCCTCCTCCAGCAGGACGACATAATATTGAGGCAGCCATCTTCCGATTAAGGATGTCCATGAGATCTTGACGCGGGTTTGCCGCGTCTAGCAAACGGGAAAACGTGCTACAGGGCAAATCTGACGACCAACAAATTAGATCGACGAAAGGAACGTGAATACGTGTGCAAGCCTAAATCCGATACCTTCAGTATTTGTGCGCCGATTTAAAATGGCACAGGTAATGTCTGTGACGATTTCTCCTCTGCTGACATATAGATCACCTGAACGCGAGGGGTCAAACAGAAAATCTGCGAGGGAAGCGTGGTAGGGTCTGATGTTCTCCTCATCAGTGGCATTGACCAGAGATGCAAGTTCGTAAAGGAGCGCCCATGCTCCGTTGAGATTAACGTCAAGAATTTTTGCTGATTGCCGAAGGGAGATGGAGTCGAAGTATTTTAGATATTCAAAGCAAATTGCCAACATGTTGACCGAGGCCTTGACATCATATCGGCTTTTCAGAATGAGAGTGTATGTGGCGTCGAGTTCTGCGAAAGGTTGATGTTCCCTGTCAACATCAGGTAGCGACCGGGAATCCAGTATGTGTTGGAGCCTTGCCTTCGCTTCATGTCCGTCTTTGGATGAGCAGACATATTTTTCGGCTAAAGCGGCGTAGATGAACTGGCCAGACGACATCGCCACCAGATATTCGATATCATCAGGCGTAGGCCATTCTCCGGTTGGGAAATTAGGAAATTGTTTTCGGACGATTGCAAATTTTTCTACCAAAAATCGACGAATATCGGAATCGGAATCGGGGTCATCACTCAATGATATAATGGTCGAGAGATCTGTAAAGGGAGACTCTGTGAAAGTCGTCTTAATGGCTGGCTCTGGACGAGAGCATACGAGGATACGAAGAGTCGGGTTGTGCTGATATACTGTCTCGGCCAGGGCTCGGAGGATCAAGTATTGTTTTTCGGGGTCGGATATTTCGTCAAGCCCGTCGATGATGAAAACGTGGGGAGTTTTGGCATTGACGGAAGCAATATCCATGGGCTCCAGAATCATTTTCTTCATTTGTTTGCCCAGAGGAGCTTGAAATATATGTGGGTTGTTTTTGTAGTTGCTGAACATAGTTGCCTTGGCGCCCTTGCATGAATGAACAGCCATGCGATGTGCAAGAGTAGGCACAAGACATTCGTATTGTATTTCTGTGTCGCCAGTCCGCGAAAAGGCAAAGGAGCCGAGCAAAATGCCTTCCTCATCGCACCATTTGGCCATGGTGCTCGCTACAGTTGTCTTTCCAGCTCCCGCGGCGCCGCGCAACCACATCATGAACTTGTCTCCCTCATATTTACGCTGCGCCCAAACCTTCATTCTCTCCAGCATACTGGTTCGTGTGTTTGGGAAGCATATGGGGTATGTCAGGTCCGATTCAGGCTCAGAACTCGGTGTCATTGGCCTTGGGATTGCCGGTCTGAAACTTCTTTTTGAGCCTTGGTGGTGGTAGAATGAGAACAACAGCCTCACTCATCAAAATGACTCTTTACGACAAAATGAAGCGGAGATCTAACCGGACCTTCAACGAATTCGGCTTCTTCACGATCGAGTTCCGAGTCAAAAGACCACAAGGGCCGCATTATATTTATTGTGAACATACAAAGAAATGTAGTCCTAAATCGATCCTGGCATGTTCATTTCGTCCCAGACATCCAACAGACTCGCCAGGATAAATAGCACAGATAGTCATCTCACTTGCCGTCAGATTTTCCTCGTGAAGCCATGTACTCCAGCTCAAGCTGTGTTAGCATTTCGGAACGCGGGCTCGACGCAGGTTGTTGAGACGACTCTGAAGCCTCAATCAGACTGAGTTTGAGATGGCTTTGGAACATTCAGACTAATACTAGAGGTGGAAGAAGGGACAGACAATGCATTCCTGTCACTGGCCTCAGTATTCTTACCATTATTGTTTCAAGTTGGAAGATCTTTCAAGTCGTTGAGCACAGGTGCCACATTGTGATTGAAATGGCCAACCATCTCATAATATACGCTGGCTGTCTATATGCACCAAGATCCGGATCACCCTCAATTTCTCAACCAACGGAGATGAAAAAGGACCCACAACGTGTTTTTCAATCGCTTTCAATAAGGATAGAAGGTGCTCAGCATCACTCGGCGATTCTCCAGTAGGCCGGCTGAGGATCGAAGCAGGCGTCATTCGAGAAAGAATGTCCGCAAGGTCTTGACGTGGGGTTGCCGCATCTAGCAAACGCGACAACGTACAAGATGATAAGGCTGGCGAATAACAGGTTGAATCAATGGCCAAGAATGACAGGAAATGGGAAGTTACATACCCTTTCGATTACTACGCGGGCTTAACACGGAACAGGTGATATCTGTGGCGATGTCCCCTTTGCTGACATACAGATCGCCTGAACGCGAAGAGTCGAACAAAAAATCTGCAAAGGAAGCGTGGTATGGCCTAAGGTTGTCCTTGGTGACTTCAAGGAGAGATGCCAGTTGGTAGAGTGTGTTTAAGGTTTCGTTAAGATCATAGTCGAGGACTGTGGCCAGATCCTGAGGGGAGATGAAATCGAAATATTTTGGATATTCACAACAAATCGCCATGGTCTTGACCGATGCAGTTACATCATCTCGGCTTTTCAAACAGTGTGTATATAAGGCATCGAGCTCGGCAAAAGGTCGCGTCGCACTTCCTTGGGGGAGCAAACGCTGTTCCAATAGATTTGTGAGTCTGGTGGGTGCTTTGTCCGGGTGCTTTGGTGAGCAAATGTATTTCGTCACAACAGCCGCGTAGATAAATTGACCAGACGCCTTTTCCACCAAATAATCAAGATCGGCTGGAGATGGCCATTCGTCTTTCGGTGGAATACTGAGATGCCGCCTGGCCAGGTCAAATTTCTCGACCAGAAACCGACGAATGTCGGAATCAGAGTCGGATTCTTTATCCAGAGATATGATGGTTAGGATTGCATCTGTTCGAGAAAGTTCTTGAAATGTGGTCATTAGATCTGGCTCTGGACGAGAGCATATCAGAATACGCAGGTTTGAATTGTGGGGGTATACTATGTCAAATAGGGCTTTAATGATTAAATATTGCTGTTCCTCTGAGAGCGCCTCATCGAGCCCATCAAGGATGATGACGTGTGGGGTTGTGTGTTGGCGGGAAGCAATGTCCAAGGGCTCCAGAATCATTTTCTTTAGTTGGTAGGCCAGCGAAGCATGAAATATAGCGGGATTATTTTCGAAATTCGTGCAGATGGCTTCCCTCGCCCCCTTGCATGAATGGAAAGCCATGTTGTGGGCAAGAGTGGGCACAAGCGACTTGAATTGTTCTGTTGTTCCATCATCCCTCGAAAAGAAAAAATTTCCGAGAAGAATGTTTTGCTCCTCACACCACTGGGCTATTGTCCTTGCTATAGAGGTCTTCCCACCTCCAGCGGCGCCATGCAGCCACATAAGGAACTCGTCATTGCCGGATGTACGGGCCCAATCCTTGATTCGGTCCAGCACCTTGACTCGTGTATTCGGCAGGCATGTGGTATGTGAAGAGTTCCAGTAAGACCCAGACATTAACGCCGTTGCCCCCAGGTATCGGGATGTTGGACTGAAAATTGTCCTTGGTGGTGGTAGGAAGGTGAGAGATTGTGAGTGGGCTCAAAGTATGACGCGCCTGCACTGCGCGGAGATACAATCGGACCCTCAATCAATTCGGCTGTCTGTGCCGTGATCATAACATATGTTGGATGTTCTTGACCACTCCTTTATACGATGAGCTCAGACTCTGATCCCCTCTTGGCCCTCCGACAGTCTGTCAAATCTCAAAATAAAGTCACATATGCTAACTCTTCTGGGCCGTGCTCGTCTCTTGTTGAAGCCAACCAACTAGTCATCGACGGAAAGTCGTATCCAAAATCCACACCGACTCGATATCGAAAAGCAGGAACAACGTCGGATTTCTACTCATTGGATGCTGTCTATGTAGCATGGCTTCTTCGACAGGTCAATGGAGCAGAATATATGAAACAAGCCCGTGAACACGGGTTGGCTGTTGGATTCGTGAGCGTGACGGAGCGGAAACACGTTGTGGATTGGTTAGAAGGCAAAGCTTCGGACCATGACCGGATAGCACCTCTTGCGAGTGAGCTTAGGTTATTTATTTTTCTCTACTCGTTCTTAATTAGCCCTACAGCGGACTCGACCACCCCTCCTGGAACGCCTCCGAGGCCAACTGTTAATCAGACACTGCCTGTAACCCCTCGTACCCGTACCACCGAAACATCAACCACAACTCCTTCAAAAAGACGTTATGTAGCCGACTCTCATAACCTTGAAATTGTCAAGAAGATCAAGCAGAATGAAGTTGAACTTCGAGATCGTAATACCGTTCTGAGAGGCATTAAACCCAATGTAAGTCATACAGTAACTTTCATCCTGCCTTGCTTACTCTCTTATCACAGAATTTCTCCGCGGTCCGAAATGCGTATGGTGAAAAACTGAAAAAGTTGAAGGAGACGAGTAGGTCTGGAGTGCCCGCCAATCCTACAACTCCGGCGACGGGTCAGTTTCTCTAGCCTCAACCCATATCAAAACTTATCCAGTTTTCTTCTGTAGACCCCAAACTTCTTGCTCGAAAAGCCCGTAAGTTATGAGCTTCGTTTCATCGTTGGAGATGACTTACCCGATTTCTTCCAGGTCACAATCAACCTATCATCATGATCTCGTCTTCTCCTACAGCCCTCATCACTATGCACAATGTCAAAAAATTCCTGGAAGACTCTGTGTATGTTGTATCACAAACTTCTCCGCAAATCCTACCTCACAGTATTCCAGATTTGAGCCTTCTCAAGATGCTCGTGCCCGAGCCACTGCTGAAGGAAATGTGCGGCCCGAAGACCTCATTCCCATCTACCGAAAACGAACAACAATCGACACCAGTGGGAAAGAAACCGAGATCAAGTCGACGTACTTTGTGGTCGATAGTGTGGAGGCGCTGTCGAAATTCGGCACTGATGCATGGGACCGCGTCGTTTGTGTGATGACCACTGGCCAGGCGTGGCAGTTCCGACCGTACAAATGGAGTGAACCCCGTCAGCTATTTCATAATGGTGGGAGTACTTCGCTTTGAATATTTCCTCCGCCGATTCTCGTTGTTGACATTTCCTCGATGTACAGTTAAAGGAGTATACGTCTCATGGTCGAACGACCCTCCCAATACAAAAATTAAGGATTGGAACGTCACCGAACTTAAAGTATGTTTTCTTACTATTTTTATTTTTTAAACCTTGTATCATATGTCAGTTTCATCTTACTGATTTCCCTCGCCAGATCGATCCTCACAGGCGGCACGTCGACAAGTCTGTCGTGGCTCACTTCTGGAAGATGTTGGATACCTGGATCCAAACGAACAAGCCATGGCTAATGAAAACCTGATTTCTGGGATTTTCTGAATAATACGTCCATTCAACCACCTTGGGCTTGGAGGAGCCTCCTTCGCCGCATCATCGACCAGAATGCACCGGATCGATTAACACCTTTTTGTATGACTTGTATCCAAATTCTGTACGTACCTTAGCGTTTTGTCTTATTTTACCCTGTGGAAATTATGATATTCTGCAAACCTTCCTCGAATTGGGCTCCAACGTTCACGGACATTACTGGAGTGAACCCTTCCTTCTTTATTCACATTGTTCTCAAGCACCGCACTCGAAAGCGAACGCGAACACCGCCGGTTTATGTAACATTGGTACGTATGATACCTACTCATCTCGTTTCATGATCATGCATCTAATCTGTCTTCCAGATTCAACTGCTTCCATGAGTCGTCGTGAAACCCTAGCTATGCATTTCCTATGCCGTGATCTTCCCCTTCTCTGCCCAACCTAATACCCACGTGAATCGTATTTCCATTTCTTCGGAACCTCCTGCAACTGCTGCTGGTTTTTCTATTCGAGAAACGGACCGGCACGAGCAAGCGGAGGATTGTCGTCAACTTGGGCTATAATCATAATATGGAGTACGTTCGTGAGTTCTTTTTTGTTTTTCAAGTAACAGAAAAATGTGCTATAACTCAACGTGCTCACCAGGAATGAACTTGATGACCTTGTAGTGATGTGTCTGCTTTCTACTCCCACCTCTGCGTCTTCCTTATCGTTCTCGACATCACCGTCCTCGACATCTCGTATCTCAAAGACAGTCTCCGTGTCGGATTTGTCTAATTCTTCGTCTGTTGGTGTCCCCTGCTTCTGTTGCTGCGTTAGGTGGAATTGACAATCAGGGTTACGTTTAGACCTCCCAAGAAATCGCTAAAGGAAGCAAAATAAAATGTGCAAGATACATGCCATGTTCTGAAAATGAGGCATCCGTGGGTCGAACGTCCTCTAGGTACCAAAGCGAAACCCAAAAAAAAAAAAAGGAAAATCAAAGAACGAACGTCATTTCTCCAGGATCAGTCACTGAACACGAATCCCTGGACAAAAATCACATACCATCAAATCTACGCAATTTGGTGCTACCACTTCCCTCGGTCTCGGTGGGTGAACTTCTTCGTCCCCAAGTTTCTTTTCTTTTTCTTCTTCGTCATTCATCAGAGAACAGGAGAGCGCGAGAGAGAATGAGGGGAATGGGGCTTTCGGGACTACTAAATGCATCCTTCAAGCTTTTCGAATCGAATCGTCCTTCCCCCCCGCGATAAATTGCACGAGTGCGAACTTCAGGAAATGTGTTATTGGATCCCGAGATTTCGACCTTGGACTCGAACTAGGACTCAAAGAGATGGGACGGAAAGGGTGGGGGTGGGCCCATATTGTTATTTGTATATGATAAGACCCTCTTTTTATATATACCTGTCCGTGTACATATACTACATGTACTTCACAGATCGAGCAACGATCGGCCATCAATTTCAAGGGAGCTTACGCCCGAATTGAACTTGAACCCTGACCCTCAAGAAGGAAGGAGAGAAGAGGCTGAGAAGGGGTAGGGTAATGATCGAGTGGGAAACGGAAACAACGTCAAGGATCCCTAAATTTCGAGAAGAGTGAACCCACACCACAGTACTTACTTGCCCATCAACGTAACCCTCTTCTGATCATGATCATGACGTGCTGTGTATCACCCTCAGAGTCCTAAGTCCCCTTTTTCTTTCGCTTTCGAAAGGCGCGTGGCCTACTGTCTATACCCTAAATCTAAGTAGAGGCTATTTCGATATGAGAACCCGGTGAATGACATTATAGATCTGGTGCCGTTGACGGTCACGAACTGAATGAATGGACGGCTAGGGACGGTTCCAGTGCTTATATGTATAGGTTCTGATGGACCTTTGGGCAGACAGAACGAGCATCCTCTAGGCTTGCAGGACCCAGTTTCTTTCTCATGAGTGAATTGATGGCAGACACGGCGGCGAAGGTTGTACATAACGCTGAACGCGGGTTTGATTGAATAGGTAGTTTCCATATGCCAGGCCCCTCATAAAGACCGAAGGGAAACCAAGCACCGTTTCCATTTCAGCTTGATTGAACAGGGAAGGGTATGCACTACGACTCGTACTCCGAGAACTGTGAGAGATCTAAACAAAGACGCACATATGGAAAGAAGGAAGGAGAAAAGAAAAAGGAAGGATGGTATCACGCGCAGTCTCCACTCTCTCCAGATAAAAAAGTGGTCTGCTTACCACGGGTTCCCAACCTTCCTCGTTCTACGTTCTACAATCGGTCGAAGGGGGAAGAAGAAGTTTAACGATCTCTCTAGGAAAGTGTGATCTCCTTCAACCTGGCATCGAATAGCTTCAGAACCGTGTCCATCCCCAACAACACACCTTCGTCCGGACCTTCTCCCGGGACGAACTTCGTGTGCGCAAAATCGATGAGCTTGACGACGAATGGCGGGCCAGGCCGTTTGGGTGAAGCTTCGTCGTCCTCGTCGTCCTCGTCATCCTCGTCCTCGTCTTCGTCTTCGCCCTCGTTTTCATCTTCATCATCCACAAGATGACGTTTGATCGCCGCTTGTGCGCGTTCCCAATCACCTTCATAGATGATCAGCAAACTCCCTCCGACCATGCGCAGTTCCAATTCCGCGAAGATTTCTCTTATTAGCGCGACCTCTTCGCGTATCGCTTGGAGGATAGGCACCAGATGCTCCTGGAGAAGACCAGCAGACGATTGGGTGGTGTCTGTTACTGCGCCGTTATCTGAGTTACTAGTGGGCTTGGGCACAGCGAGAGGGAAGAACTTGGCGATCCCTTCCCCCAATTGATGTGGCTTGATTGACTTGCCATACGATTTGGGCGTGTTGACCGGCTGCGATGTCGTGTTATCATATACCTGGAGGGAAACGAAAACGACGAGAAACACAAATGTGTTCAGGAGTATTCAATCACGACGCGAAACGAGAAAAAGAGGCAGACCTGGAACCCAGTTAAGCGAATACCAGTCTCAAAGGACGTGGTGTCTTTCGCGGCTTTCAGCATACGCGCCACTTTCTCTTCAGAGGCCGTGTGGTCATAGAGCACCGTTCCGAGCTTGATATCAAGAATATTCGGCTTGAGGAACGGATACGAAAGGTTCTCGAGGACTATGGATTGTAGATATCATAAGTGGATAATTAGGGTCACGTCCAAAAAGTTCGTGTGATATACACAGAAGAGGACAATGTTGTGGGAGAGAGCAAAAAAGAAGAGAAGTGGACATATCTTTTTGATCGGCAACAGGCTTCACGACAACGCCTTCCGTCAAATCAGGCGGTGGGTGTCCAGGATTGACATCGACCTGTCCCTCCAACTTGAGAGTGCCGAGAAACTTTGGCGTGAAGGCGCGCAGCTCTTCGAGGGTTTTATCTCTCTGGAGTTGTTGGTAAAACTCGAGTTCCTGTGCCAAAGCGGGTTTGATGAGGAGCGATCCGTCTTCGGTGGTCATGACGCCTGCATGACCGCCGACCTGAGATGCCAGAGCTTGTGTGCGTGGGGATAGGACGCGAGAGTCGTCCTCAGGGTGGTCGTGGTCCATGGTTATGGTGACGGTATGGAAGTATGTATGTAACCTGGGTTTTCAATCAAAGCTCTCCGAAACGAACACTGCATCGTGTGCGGCATACCAAGAGATTCGAAGACTGGCTTGGAAATATCTTGTTGTGGTCCATAATAAGGGACCTGATTTTCGATTTAGACTTCACTTCGATCATTCATTACACTCGAGAATCGATTGGAAAGCCTCGCACAACAAGAGAGATTCACGAAGAAAATTCAATTTTTTAAACTACTTGCTCATCATACAGTACTACGAACACAACTCTAGAAGTGGAGAGCAGTCTGGTCAGTGGTGGTCTTAGCACCAGTCGACTTGGATCCAGTGCCGCTCTCAGCGGCGACAGTGGCAGCTAGAGGATCATTCTGGCTCTCTACGCCGCTGGCGAATGCATAGAGGGCATCGTCCTCCATGCCGGCAACCTTAGCTTTGACCTTGTCTTTCTCAGCCTTGGTGGCCTTCTTCACCTTCGAGAGCTTCTTGTGCTTGTGCTTGTGTTCGTGCTCGTCGTCATTCTCCTCAAGGCGGTTGGAGGATTGCTTCTTGCTCTTCTTGTCCTTGTTGTGCTTGCTCTTGTGCTTGAGCTTCAAGTTGTTCTTGTATTTGTGGGCCTTCTTCGCAGCCTTCTTCTTGTCATGCTGGTGTTTGGCGTCAACCTCAAGGGAGAGCTTGTGGTTGGGATCGTTGGGGTCAGCGAAGGCTTTCTTCTGGGCTTTCAAAGTGGCGATGTATCGAACGGCATCGGCGTGTCGGGGATCAGAGGGGTCAGAGAGGGCCTTCTGGAGTCTGTACTTCTCGACAGCCAGCGCGTGGCCAGGGTCTTTGGGATCCTTGAGGGCCTTCTTGAAAGCCTTGTACTTCGTGGCGATCTTCACCCAGGTAGCGTGGTTAGGATCCGATTTGTCCTTGAGGGCCTTCCTCATCTCGGCCACGGCGGCGGCGTGGTTAGGATCGTCCTGGTTCTGGAGGGCGCCAGTGAACGCTCCTTTGTCCAAGCCAGTAGCGGAGGTGAAGGTGCCGACTGGCTTGGTGGTGGTGGAGCCGGTGGTGGTGGTGGTGGACCCAGTGGTAGAGGAGGAATCGGTGGACAAGGCGGAGGCGCCTGCGATGGGAGAGTTCGGCACGTTGGCAACAGCGGCATTAACTGGGGTCGCAGGTACAGCAGCGGACACTGGGGTCGCAGGGGTTACAGGGGTTACAGGAGTAACAGGAGTAACGGGGGTCGCTGGGACAACGGCTTTGACGGGAGTAACGGGCGTAGCAGCCGTAGCAGGAGTGGCTTGAGGGGTGGCCACCTGAAAGAATTCGAGCAAATGATGAGCGCCTGAGATGAAAAAGGCTGGAACTGACGGAAACTTACCTCTTCACGGGCTTCAAACTCTTCGTCATAGTCGAAGAAGCTACGAGCATCCAAGCTCAAGGAAGGGATTTCGCGGGCTTCGAGAGAGAGGTCTTCAAATTCCCTGGCCTCGAGGTCATACTCAACCTCGCGGGCGGCGATGGAAGAGCGAACAGGGAGGGCAAGGACACTCGTGGAACCGAAAGCGAGGGCAGAAGCGAGAACAACGAAGTTGGCGGTAAGCTGCATGATTGATGTTTAAAAGGGGTGAGGAAGTGTTGAAAAAACTATACAAAAAAGAAAAAAGGTCAGTGATGAGAGTGGAGGAATGGGGACGAGAACAAACGTACCTGAAGAAGATTTCTTTTGGAGTCGTGAATGAATCAAAGGACCAGCCTAAGACTGTAGAAAGAAAAACGAAAGTTCAACAACATCGTCAACAACGATGAGCAGAAGGTCACTTACCGATATGTAAGAAAGCACCGGGCTTGTGAAGAAAGGAAAGAAGGGGGCGATGGTTTATATAGCTTTACCCTATCCCCGGTTGGACCCTTAGTTGGAATATTCGGCGTTTCATGTCCATCTTTTTAGCCTGTGAAGCCCTGGTGGTGACAGAAGGCTATGATCGCGTCTGTGTCGCATCACCCCTTCCCGAAGATCCCTTGTTGCAGAATTTTCTGATACTCTGCTGGACAAGTCTATCGTCTCGTCGTCCCATCTGCAAAGGAGATAGCCAGCAAAAAATTGGGTCAAGAGGGATAACAGAAAGATAAAGTTCTGTTGAGGGACACGTAAGAGGACATGTGGTCCTCTGATACGTATGGATGGGGGCACAGTGACGGGAAAATGCGCCCATCAATCGCCAAGATATATCGCTAATCCGGATCCAATAATTGCGACTTCCCCTTCATTTCGCTTTCCGCCTGGAAAAATGGGTGCTGCGAAGTGCTAGATTGGGATAGGATTTACATAGATACTTTGCAAGCTACTCAACTCATTCGTGAATCGTTGGGACTTTGTTATCCTTGACTGAGGAGTGGGACCAGCGAAAACCCGTAGTAAGTTCGGCGTCTATTCGATTTTTACCAGATTTAGGTAAAAATCGATGCGTGTTCGATGCCTCGCGTTCCTTTGACCATGGAGGCTATGTCAGGAGTGGTCAGGATAAGGGCCTATAAGGGCCCTAGGCGACCGCCAACAGGCTTCTAGGACGATTCGTCATGATCACAGCTCTAACGCCTCTCATCCCTTCAAACATCGCACTATGGAGAATTGAACTACATACCAATGTCACTGAAGTTGCGATGACAACGGCTCTTCGCTGAACGATGAACGATCGTGTCAATGCCTACTCCGAGTTCGAAGATGGAATCAATGTGTACATACGTATCGGACCTATCGAGTATGGAAGAAAACCCCATTATAAGAAAACGCTTTGCTCGTAGAAAAGGTTTTAACCAACTCATTCCTCCGTTATTTCAATGAGCCGATGGTACGATGTCATTGACGTTGGATTGACGTTCAGCGTTCAGGCCTTCATGATCAGCTTCAGCGCGGGTTGCTCGGTCAGCGCAGCCCTGCGCGTCAACAATAATTGGATTGCTGCAATGGCAGGAAATTTGGAAGACATGGAGTACGATGGAAAAACCAGATTGGCCATGATTTCAGATTACAGATACGGATGATCTGGAAAGTCGGGGGCCATGAAGGCCACATCGAGGCCTTTTCTTTGGTAGGAGCTCCGTGATTTGGACTCAGAAAAACTATTTGTGTTTTATGGAGAGGAATAGTCCGAGCGAACGAGCGAGACGACAACGCGCGAAGGTACGATGGCTTTTTGGTTTCACGGCTTCCTGGGGGACCAATTCGATTGGGAGAATACTGAGAGTGATCGACACAGGAAGAATCTGTTCGATTCCAGTCACAGGTTGCTGTTTTACAACCAAGAATCCAACTTGAAGGTATATTCTTTAATTCCTTTCGCCGCGTCTAGACTCGTCACTCGGAGGGGGACTAAGAGGGGATGTGGCTTCTCGAAAGTTGAGTATTAATGGTTGCAATGTATGATATACAGGTGAGTGTTGGATAGAAGTGACATGGACAACAGGACAACTCATCAGGCGGACCTTAAATCCAGCCCTGTCGGGATTTAAAAATCGGCGGAAACGGCTAGTCACGAGCCTATGCTCGTCCCGGGCCAACTTAAACTTTGAGCCAACTTCCAACCACCACACAAACTTCCAACACCACGCACGCACCTCGTCGTCGGCCAATTCGTCGCAGAAAGAGCCGTGCTTGCCATGTCGCAAATCCAGTTTGACTTCGTCGCCGAAAACAAGCCGGACAATCTGCCGAGTGCCGAACAGATCATGCAGCGATGTTTAGAGTCGACGATAGAAAACGATAAGAACAAGATATATTTCCGCGGGGTCGCCCTTTTCGATGAATCCGAATCCACTGATGACAGAAAGCCCATTGCATGGGCCAAGTATTCTGCGGGTCTACATATGTCCGAGGCGCGCACACAGCACTATGTTGCGCAGATTGTCAACGGCGATAAGGAAGCCCCTGTCCGTATCCCAGAGGTCTACTGCTCGTTCAAGTACAACCGCTGGGGCTACATCATCATGGAGTACATTGATGGTGACATTTGCAATGGCAAAGACGCTAGAGCCGTTGCACGCGCTCTGGAGTATCTTGTTACCATCAAGGCTCCCACAGAACAACCCGGGCCTGTTGGTGGTGGTCGAATCTGCCATAAATTCTTTGTGGACCACGAGTCGTCCGTAGCGTATCCATCCGTTGATTTACTTGAGCAGCATATTAACGGCGTGAGTCTCCACTGCGATCCTTTTTTACACTTTCGTTGATACATATCATCTCTACACAGATACTGAAACGGGAGCGAAGACCCCAGCGCGTCAACCTCCGCCGCGAAGTCCAAGCGCACGGGCTACGCCTCTGCCCCGCAGACATGAACCGCGCCAACTTCATGAAACCTCACGATGGCAGCAAAATCGTAGCAATCGACTTTGATAGCACATCTTTTCTCCCCGTCTCTTTCTTCGATATGGCGTTGGTTCATCACGATAATTTCACAAGGATCCTCAGGAAGCTGGTCCACCGCCCACCATACGAGTCGACACAGGCGGAGCCGTTGTTGACGGCGGCGATGTGTTTGGTGCCGTATCAGTCGAACGATGTTGGTGAGTGGATGGTTATTGGTCTCCATTTCTTTGTTAGGAAACGAGATGATTAATGAGATCTGGCCCATAGCCCTTCCGCCGGAGCTCATAACGCCGGAGATGAGGGAGGCTCAAAGGCGACAAAGGGATTATCTCCTCAGCTTCCAGTCTAAAACGAAGTCGAGTTTACAATGAGATCTGCCGAGGCTTAGGTCGGTACACAGTAAGTTTTCCTATTTTTCCCGTTCTCATCAATATTAGTGGGGTCAAGATAACCAGCCCTTAACCTCCCCTATACCACATCCAAACCAATGTTAAATAATGGCCATTCCCTCAGTCGCGACACGTTCCCGTGTCTGTTTTCTCCGTTTTGCATCACTGGTCATCGACATCAAGTGGCAATTCTCCGCTCCAACTCGTCCCGTTCTCAAATCCAATACTACTATTGCATCCTTGGTCAGTCTTATTTCGTCGTACTTTACACGAGTTCTTTTGCCTTTACCTCACCGAATTATTTATCCTTTTAGACGGATATGGTTTGCTGGCAGTCTGTCTATTTTGGCCTTCGATAAGGTTTTCGAAATACACATGTGGATTTGATCTTCTTCTGGCATGTTATTGGGTGTCCTCGCCATACCTCGATACTAGACAACCTCTTAACATCCAGGTCATCACGTCACAAGAGGCAAATAGAAGAGAGAATCACTCTCTATTTAACTCGGAATCTCTCTGGCCATGTGCTGGTCAGTCATGACTATAATCGTTTTATGGCCTTTTTCAATTGGATTTGAGGCTACGTGTCTCTATTCAGAGCTATTTTATACCCAATGACTGCTTGTATCTAGCACTATTGCAATTGGATGATCGTGAAGCTAAATTCCAAGTTTATGTGGAAGGTTCGGCTTTGTCCATGGTCCTTACAGCCTTTCAATCTCCGAGACGATGGAATAATATTGGAATGCTCGAGTTGCCGCTCAAGCTCAAGCGTGTATCTTGGTTCGGCCTTTCTTTGATCCGTAAAATTTGAATCCGTTTTACTTCTACGGCTGCCATCGCCTTCAATTTACGCCCTAAGCAAGCCTAAGCATTTCTCGCTGAGTTCGGCGCGGAGCTGCGGGACGGAACAACCCCGCCTCTACAGCCCGTAACCTTGCCGCCAACACTAACCGTCATCGTCATCGCCAACGCACAAACACCGCGATCCATCATATACCTTTTCCCGGTTTTCATCTTCAACTTTCTATTGTATTGAATTTTCCTCGGCGAAAAGGGAAAAATCTGGACCTCGAGAGAAATCACTAGAAATGGCCGGAGGAGGAAACATTCTTTGCCATGTGGCTTGTTCTACAATTGGAACTCGACCACTGGTGGCATGTCCACAGGTTTCTGTACAAGTCAGGCCGACATCTTATCTCCAATTGCAACGCCTTGTCAGTGGCGGACTGCAGCGGCTCTGCCGAATAGTTCTCTTTTCGTCAGCAGCTCGCCATCGATCTCGGAAGGACTGGAATCAAGTTTAATCCTATAAAACCTGGCCTGGAACGAATTTGATATACCATTTTTTGACAAGAGCCCCGGACCCCACATCCCCGCATTCCGCCGTCGATCACCAAGAGGAGCGAGAGGAGCTCCGTAACCGATACATATGGCACAGCTCAACCAGTAAGCCCTTTAAGCTTTAAGTCCTCCAATCCTCCCTCTGCGGTTCTCCTCGTCTCTTTCCTCATCTCCATGGCTCCCCAAGCTGAGATCGCCTCCAGTCAATCCAACAGGACTTTGGCTTATCAAGGACAATTGCCCAAACTCCCTATACCGCCCCTCGAAGAAACATGCAATCGGTACCTGCGCGCACTGGAGGGCCTTCAGGATGAGAAGGAGCATGAGATCACCAAGCAGGCAGTGAAGGAGTTTTTGGAGACGGACGGACCCAAGTTACATGAGATGTTGGTGGAATATGCTCGAGATAAAGCGAGGTCAGTCCCTACACGGATGTTCGGTCAAGCAATCGAAAGTTGACGCTTCTGGTTAGCTACATCGAGGAGTTCTGGTACGAATCGTATCTCTCCCACAGCGATCCCGTCGTTCTCGCGTTGAACCCCTTCTTCGTTCTCGAGTGCGTACATTCCATTCCGAGTCCATTTGTTCTTGTCTTTCTAAAACACGAGAAAATCTAGGAATGACCCCACTCCCGATCGTGGCTCGCAGCTTCCTCGTGCAGCTTCTCTCATCGTTTCCTCTCTCGGTTTCATCCACGATCTGCGGGCAGGTCTTCTTGAACCAGATACCGTTCGCGGAACGCCTCTCGATATGGACCAATACTCTCGTTTGTTCGGAACATCCAGAATACCCACAGATGTATGTTTGCCTCCCATCGCTCCAAGCCTTATCCCTTATTCTAATGATGTTCTTTTAATAGCGAGGATGTAGGATGGAAGTCCACTCAGAATCGAGGCATTTAGTCGTCCTTCGACGAGGCCAATTTTGTTCGTCTCACGTCGTTATTTTTGAAAAGGAAGACTCGCGGCTAAATAACCTTTCTTATCTTCCAGACTGGTTCGATGTTCTTGACGAAGAAAATCTGCCTGTCCTCACCGAACGGGAAATATTACGCAATCTCCAAGCGATCGTCAGCGATGCCGACAAGACAGATAGATCACAGGTTTGTTCTTTCTTTCTTTCCCTACATGCTCAGTGCGACAGTTATCTGATCGTCATGTCTTGATATCCAGGTTGCAAGAGGCGCGATAGGAGTTTTGTCTACGGAGAATCGTAAAGTATGGTCCGGCCTTCGGGACATGCTTTCCAAAGACAAAAACAACAAGGCCTGTCTCGATATCGTCGACAACGCGTTGTTTGTGGTCTGCCTGGACGACACCTCACCAGACTCCCTGGCGGATCTGTGTAGCAATTTCCTATGTGGGACATATAGTCTTCAAGAAGGAGAGCAGGTCGGGACTTGTACGAATAGATGGTACGATAAGGTGAGTTTACCTTCTTTTTTCCAAATATAATCAGATATCTGAATGGTCCAACAGCTCCAAATCATCGTCTGTGCGGATGGAGCTGCGGGCATCAATTTTGAGCACACCGGTGTCGATGGACACACTGTTTTAAGGTGAGTTTTTCTACTTTTCTTTTTATTATCTCGAGTTCTTTTTTGATCTAATTCACGTGGGCAGATTCGCTGCAGATATCTTCACTGAGGGACTTATGCTCCTCGCTCGCTCCATCAACCCCTCGGCTCCGACACTTTTCCGTGCACAACTCTCCCCGCACGCCAAAGCATATAGACCTCCTCGAGGCGTGACGAGTGAGTCCTCTTTCTCTTTCTCGGCTCTTACATCTATCGTTTCTTTGAATACCGACTTACCCAACCCTTTTCCACTCCTATAGAATCTCCCATCGCAACTGAGAAGATCGACACCACACCCAAGAAGCTGGAATGGAATCCCACCCCAGAGCTACGAGCCGGGGTCCGCTTTGCGGAGACTCGGATCAGCGATCTCATTTGCCAGAACGATTGTCAGGCGCTTGAATTCAAGGGATATGGGAAGAATTTCATCACGAGCCATGGGTTCAGTCCCGATGCGTTTGTCCAGATGGCTTTCCAGGCGGCCTATTTCGGGCTTTATGGTGTGTTCCACTTTCTTTTTTTTAAAAAACAAAAAAGGAATCTCAATGCGGAAGCTGACGTTTTTTCTTCTTCTGTATTTCCAGGTCGAGTGGAGTGTGTCTACGAACCTGCGATGACCAAGGCCTTTTTGCATGGTCGTACAGAAGCGATTCGATCCGTTCAGCCCGAAAGTGTCAACTTTACAAAGGTGAGTTCTGTTTCTGTCTCTTTCACAAATGCTAGAATGGCATTGACTTTTCGTCATAGACTTTCTATTCTGAAGCTCCTACATCGCAAAAAGTCGCTGCCCTGCGAAAGGCCTGCGACACCCACGTCAAATTAACAAGAGCCTGCAGCCAGGGACTCGGACAAGACAGGCACCTCTACGCGCTCTACTGTCTCGTCCAGCGACAGCTCCAAAACAAGCTCGAACCGAGGGAGAACGGGATCACGAAATCCCCGACGTCGCCGTCACCGCCGCCGTTGTACAAGGTCAGCCAGATGCCTGCGATCTTTAAGGATCATGGGTGGGCGTTGCTTGGGACGAGCATCTTGTCGACGTCGAATTGTGGGAACCCAGCGTTGAGGCTGTTTGGGTTTGGTCCTGTTGCGGCGGATGGATATGGGATTGGGTATATCATCAAGGAGGATGGGATCTCTGTGTATGTTTCTTCTTTTCTTTCATCTTCTTTCTTTTTTTTTTTTTTTTTGGCCCTTTTTTAATTCTGGATGTCGTGACTGACAACTTTTTTTTGAACCACCCTTTCCAGATGTGCATCCTCAAAACACTTGCAGACGCGTCGGTTCTTGGATACTTTGAAGAGCTATCTCCTTGAGATCCAGCGTCACCTCATCCTTCTCCATCGGTCGGCGAACCAGCGTCCCGCACCTTTCGTAGACCACTTGGGTATCTTGAGAGACTCGAAGACGGGGAGACCTATCCATGGTGCTACCTCGGATTCGGGCTCGTCGGATGAAGAGGAAGTCGCTTTGCGTAAGTCTCATCCTTGACTCGGATGTATGGATGTATCTGACACGTGGGGTTTGATCTTTGTTAGCTGGTTATTCGTTCTTTGATAGTGGAGAGGTCGCGTTGCTTGGGCGGAAGAAGAAGTCGCCGTTCTCTGATATCGGTACGTGCTTTTTTTCTGTTATACCTTCGTGATCGGTTTATTAATGAATTGTTCTCGTCTTATAGGAAAAGTTATACCACTTGCAGAATATTGAAGTTATTTTTTTTATAAGTCAAGAAAAGAGAAACTGTCGGTGTACTTGTATGTATTGAATGGACTTTGTACTTTTTATTATATGTGGTTCAATAGTGGACCACCCTGTGTATCTTACAAGATGTTGTGTTTATACCAGTACCAGTAACCAATTTGTTGTTATGAAGGCCCGAGACGCTCCAGCCTCTTAATAAAATATGAGAATGTGGTATAATTGGTGAATCTACATCAACATGAATCTACGTGATGCCAGCTGTTACTGTGGTTATGGAATACAAATGCATGGAGAGGTCCGTGTCAAGTTCGTGAATTTGTCGTCATTTATCTGCGCCCTGCCTGCTCGACAGATGAGGGTTCTCTTATTTTAAATAATAAACCCATGGCCAGTATCGTTCAGTGTTCTTTCGTCGCTACTGCCTTGTACGGTTTCTCGGCTTTCGCGACAGTGGGTATCAGGATGAGGACACTGCAAGCGGCAACGATGATCATCTGTAGGACCAGACCCAGATTATCTGTAGACAAATAAAACGATGGTTAGCGTTAATCTCAGTGATGTACAAATGATTCTTACCTAGTAGGATTCCTGTATATTTTAAAATTTATAGAATAATTGTAAGCACAACTTTCTGACCTCGTCGAACTTGTAACTGGACGTACCAAAAGGTGGATTTTCTACGAACAATCCCCGAATAGTTGGCATCGTTAAAATGATTGTGAGGGGAAGGACGATGAGGCCCTCTCCCAGCTTTTCTCCTATCTGAACGAGCATGGTGATATACGCCACTAATAAAGTCAACCCCCAATTCACGATGAACAAGATCATGGTGTACATCTTGGCGTTCGTCGTCCTCCTCAGACCCAACGCCGTGAAGCACGTCTGGACGAGGGTACCGTTGACGACGGAGTGGGATGTGGTTTCGCTGGACTGTGGTGCGAAGTTGTTGACGGGATCGGTAAATACGGCGCGTGTAATGGGGAGGGAGGTGTTGTCCTTTGTGTTGATGACGAAGAATGCTGCGCCGCTGTGATAGAAATCGAAGGGGTACCAGAATAATTGATCGAAGATACGGTCGTTGCCTAGCTGTGCGGTGTCAATATCAAGCAGATGGGTCATCTCGAAGGTTATGACACTGCAAAAAAACGGCTTTGTGTCGGAGAGGTTCATGAAGGAAGAAAGGAAAGGAGGACGCACTTAGTTGATTTGTTCGTTACAGGGCTCAGAGTGTTGAATTCATCTGGATCATGGCTATACTGAGATTCACTGTCAGGGAGAGCCGCTATGAGTATATCACCGGCGGCTTTGCGAAAGGGCGAGAGTACCCGTTGACATAGACCTCGAACGGTACATTCGGCTGTCCACAAGCTGCCCTATCGAGGTCGTATTTCTCTGCAATCGCTGTATCCTTCATCAAGTTCCCACACGCGCCAACGATCCACCGAACTTGGAATGTACGAGCAGGGATATCAATTGCAAAGATGTGTCCCAAAAAGAATATCTGAGCATCATGTAAATGGGCGTCCAGGCTACACGACGGACCAAGGCATTCGAACGGCACTGACCCCGTCTTCCTTTGGATTCAGATCACGAAAGGTCCGCGCTGCGGTCGTCTGGGCGGAGATGGGGACTAGCGTGAGGAATGCAGATACTCCGATTATACCGAGGATGGCAAGAATAATGAGAGAGAGCCTCTTGAGGTGCCATTTGGCGGTGGCGGCGGTGATGGCCATCGTGGTCGTCGATTTTGTCGAGGTCAGTAGAAGGGGGTTTAGATTGCACTCGCCTCAATGACATGGTGTTTTATATTGTGACGCCTCGGAGGCAGCCTGCAGGGTCGGCAACCAATCATAAAAGAGCCAAGCGGACTTTAGCGAACAACTTCAGGTTTGGGATGGCGAACAGCTTTTAATCGATCTCGCCAGGCGATAGTCAAGCAACGCCCGAGATGCTGGAAGCGTTTAGTATCGCTATGGTATAATATCAACCTTTGGAGGACGATAAGCGCCAGTGAATATGACATATTCGGACCAATCATGATCATCGTTTAATTGGATCGATGGATGTTTTTGCGGGTGGTGGACAGTCGACTCGATAAATCCCGTCGGAAGAAAAGGTCGACCGGAATGTTACATAAATGCAAAATCGTTGCAGTGCAATCACCACGCGGATCAGGTCTGGGGTATCGTGGAGTACGATTCCAACACCTTGACTGCAACTGTTTGATGGATTTTCAAAGGTGGGCTTCACGGTCCAGGGGAATGATTACTTACTGTAACACGCCGAACACAAGATTCACTCTAGGAATGCGCT
Source organism: Psilocybe tampanensis (assembly GCA_019904355.1). Lineage (NCBI taxonomy): Eukaryota > Fungi > Basidiomycota > Agaricomycetes > Agaricales > Agrocybaceae > Psilocybe > Psilocybe tampanensis. The sequence continues at coordinate 85,289 of JAHXRV010002207.1, read as the reverse complement.
GCGGGGCAAAAGGAGATTAGTTATATACTGTACACACTTCCTTGCATAGGAACATCTTACAGAAGAAGATAACCCAGCAATACACGAGAAGGGTTGATTGAAGCGTCTTGATAATAGGGTCGTTTGGGAGTGTTGGGCTTTCACCGGGATGGTTGTACTGAACTGAAACACGGACACGGACGTCTGTAGATGTGTCTGTGCCCGAAGCTTTTGGAAAAACAGGAACCTGGCTACTGATGTCGTCCTAGCGTGAAGTTTGAATTTCGACGGTGGACTGAGTCAAGAGCCCATGCTGCAGACTCTATAACCATGCGTGAGAAAGTTCTCTTGGAATAACTCACTGAAACGGTCAACTGTTCCCAGATTCTTGGTGAACCAACTCTTCTCTGGGATAGAAAAGGAGAAGACAAGAGCCTGACGCCCACGGTCAGAGACAACCCCTGTGGAATTCGCGGTGATTCCTGTTCCTTAATACAGCAGCTCGAAATATTCTACTTAGCGCACGGACTGTCAAACGTATGTCAAATCCCATTTATGACCAGAGCGCTCGTCTCATGAAGCCTTCTGAACAGTCAATCGAAATTATTGAATGGTATGTTCACGACCTCCACATCAACAGGCTGATAAGTGAGAAGAACGGACAATGTCCCTCTGGATCACAAGTTGACTCAGGTTGACTCACTGATCATGAAGGTCATACAACGCAAAATGACATGGCAATCACAAAATGATACAGGTTTGGGCGCGCCAAAGGAATAGAGTTGGAAGGAACCTGGGAGAATTTGTAAATTATGAGGAGGATTTCTTTCGGATTTCTGACCTTTTTGGGCTGGAAATGACATAGCGTCGTCAAGAGAAATTGCACAGCCACGGTGCCTGTCAATCACCAACGTCCACCACCACCGCCATCATGTCCATCTTTCAAAAGGCTTTACAGAGCTTTACAGTCGGTTTCCCACTCATACTCCCCGCAATACTTGCAGGGGCGTTGTAAAAGGCTATAAATCTCCAGTTTTACAATGACCCAGGCATCGTACAACCACTCACCTCAAACCCCAATGTACGTTCATAAAGTTCCTGTGTTTCTTTACTGCATGATAGCTTACGGTCTCTCAGGGATTACCATGGAATGCATCGCGATATAGGAGGCCTAGTGCGCTCTCCAACAAGGTCGACAACTTTAGCAGACCACATTGGTACCGTCATTGATCCCTTCATCAACAACCCAAACACCGTCAATGCAGCCGTGCAAGTCCTTGATACATTGGCCGACATCGGGAGGACTCTTCCTTTAATAGCGCCTGCGTTCGTCGTGCTCAAGATTATCCTTGACTTGGAGAGACAAGCTCAGGACGTCGACGCCAAATGTTCCGACCTTCTGGAACGTATCACTTTCATGCTCAGTCACCTACCCGCCTTACAGAAGATCGAAATCATGCCCGCGACTCGCCAGGTCATCGAGCGAATGAACGAGACCCTTAAAGATGCTGCGTCTCTTATTTCGGCATATCGAAAGCAAGGTCGCGTCGCTCGACGTCTCAAAGTATCCAATCGCGAAAACTTCAAGACGTGCGCGGAAAGCATCAATAACTGCTGCAGGGATTTGTTAATGAGCCTCCAGATTCAGCAGACCGTCCGACTTGACATTTTGACTCGTGATATACCTATCGACGATGAAGACCGCGCCGCCCAGACTTTCGTTGAAAAACACGGTGGGAGTGTCGACGCGGTGATGCACGACCGAGAGCTCGTCAAGGAGTTTTGTCAACAACAGCATTTCGTCATGGACGACTCGGTCATGGAACAACTCAACAGCAGTATCGCTGATTCGGTGCAACAAAATCACGTTCGGCTCGAAAACATTCTCCGTGACAACGTCAGCTCAGCCATCTCAGACGGACTGAAAAACCTGGCCATGGAGATGAACGCGTTGGAAGCCGAGCAGAAGTTCCATTGCATCCAGTGCGACAAGGAATTCACCAACTTCACAAACGGCCCCAAAGCGTGTTCATTCCATCGTGCCGAGTATGATTCCTGGTCGAAGCAGTTCTCGTGCTGTAGCACGGCTCATCCCTGCGAGTTTGGAGCTCATCGCGCGAAACATCATTGCGACTATCCCTACGGATCCTTCTTTCCTCGCGCTCGGAATGTGACAGCTTATACCGACACACATGAAGATTGGGCGACCGTCGAAGACACTAATCTCGAGACCGACGAAACCCAGAAAGCATCAGTGGGCCAACTCTTCCGCTGGAAATCTCGCGGTGATCGCGTTGAAGCAAACACCCTGCTCGTTATTGTTGGGAGAGTGTGGTACAAATATCCCTACTACTTCAACACTTTCACAGCAGCGGAATTGGAAGACATCACCAAGTCCGTACGTCTTTCTCGTCGAACCCTCATCTTCCGAACGTCTGCAAACGAGAATGAATATGCGATGGCGGAATGGATTCTGTCCATTTCTGGGAAGATAACTGGAATACGTATCACTGCGAAAACCGCGACCTCTGCGAATCCGTGGGTTCGTGTCTGTCCCATTGACCTCGCGACGTGTAAAAAATCTGGAGACATCTTGACGCCTTCGGAAGGTGGGATGCGTTCCTATATTCCCGCTACCCCGTACACCCTCCCAGAAACTGTGACCATTGGTCCGGTCATCAACGATAAACAAATTCGACCTGCTCGAACCAACTTCAAGACGAGAACTTCACCATCTCTTCGCGTCATCCTCAAAGCGGCGTCTGATCCCCCCCTGGAGGCTAACCCCAACCTCGCGAGTACGAATTCCGATTATTTCATCGGCAAAATATCCGTGTTCAATAACAATCCCCCTGGATCTTTAAACCCTGTCACCATCGCATCTGTTTCCGCATTTTATCGCATGGTCGGCGATCCAGAGTACGCGCCAGCTGAAAGTTGCAAAATTCTAGACGGACAGGACTTGATGCCTGTGACGATCGATTCCCGTCAATCGTGGCAACTCAACTTCCAGGTGTCGGTCCCGCGTACTGAAGAGGACTGCAAACTTAACATACGCTGGTGGAACAGGGCGTTTGTGGCACGTCACCGGCCGGTGCGTATCAAGATCGTCTTGGAAGATATTGAGGGCGAGCAATGTTCGCTCGTAATGGAGCATGTCTTCAAGCCGTACCCGTTGACCTCGCGCAAGGAAACCGACCTCGGCTTTTTCTTTTTCGATGATCCTCAGGCATTTGAAAGGATGTATGTGCAGGTCGAGCGCGTCTCCGATGAGAAATCCGTGCTCAAAATCGCCAGCAACGAAATTACGGTCAAGAAGTTGGAGAAAACGGTTTATCAGGCTCTCAAATCGGGGAAGACGGAGGTCGATCTGGGGATCGGGCAGGAGAAGAACGACGGCGAGTGGGAGTGGAAAGCGTGGGCGTTGGTCGACATCTCGTGCCGACGCGTGTACGCTTTCAAGATCATCGTGCAGGAGGGCAACAAGATCCCAACCAAACGCCGTGGTTCTATAGGATACGTACTTTGCCCGCAATACGGCGAAGTGTCCGACAAGACACGGCCTATCAGCTACGCGACCGAAACCGCGAAGCTCCCCCCACTCGAGCCCTACCCAACCCAAGAGTACCCTCAAGACGACACAATCGACGATTTCAAGCCTCCTGTTCCACCCAAACCTACGTCTCCTGTGGCTGAGACGCCTTCGGTATCGGCGGCGTCGCTTGGTGGTGGACTTGCCATTCCTTTAGAAGTAACGAACCGACTGGTGTCGATCGATGCCAACCTTGCCCGTATCGCTGCCGCTTTGGAAAAACTCGTCTCTGTTATGCCCGGTGGGGATGGTCGTCGGTAAATGGACCTGGAATACTGAAGTTGACCGATAAAAATTATACCTTGTTGTTTCGTAACTTGTATAACAACCTGCCAATCGACTGTACTTACGATATCAGTGTATTCAGTTACTTCATATTGCTTTTAGCACGAGATCTGAGTCAAAAAACGCTCAATACTGTTCATTCCCTGTACATGACATCCTCTCGTGAGGAAAAAGATAAAAGAAATGCCCCCTGCAAGGCTCGAACTTGCGACCTCAGGATTGCAGAAGCTGGAAATGCTTCCTCATAAACTAATATGAGACCTGCGCTCTAGCCAACTGAGCCAAGAAGGCTTGATGTCCTATGTTGCATCCGGTCCGTCTGATTCATAAGCGTCTAAAAAGATGATAAAATCCCAACTTCAAGGGAGTAGAGTCGTGTTAATTTGTTAAAAACACAAATTTAACAACAAAATGCCACTCAAATTGCACTAATTGGACGCTGTTAATTTGTTATTAAAGCCATATGAAAGGAGGTTCTTTCGAATGAGGACCTCGACTTTTGCGATCAGCTGCAACGTTATCTGGGCGCCTATCTGGCGTCGCGTGTTGTTCCCCTCGTTGGTCGCTTGATTTAGAATGAAGTTCCAAGGAGCCCGAGCTCCAAGTCGGGCTGACATGTAGTTGAGCCTACTAGTATACCATGAGTACAAAATAAAATAAGAGCCGCCCAGGCTTCAAGTTCTCAAGGCCAACTTGAGGCCTTGCAGCTGCCTATTGGGAATATGAAAGAATTTCTGGGGTAGTTCTACTCATATTTGTCTGTCATTCTGTCATTCGACGAATAGCATTCAAACGAGCCGAATCACGATGGTCATGCGATATACCAATGCGGTAGTTGATTAGCTATTGGAAGAGTGCCATTCGTTCCAAGTCGTTCGATTGTGCAAGTTTTCTTATCGATTGACAGAGATACAGTGCACGAGAAAACCTGCAGGCAATGAAACACTTTAGTATTTCAGATCGTTTTGGAGAATTTGGCTGTGGTATGTGCTCAACATGCTCAGAATTTGACAGTTCCGAAACCCGACCGTTGAAAGATGGGAATTATTTGGAAGCTCACCCAGTTATCGATTTATCGATGATTTCAAGTTCGGAATATGTAGCGTTCACCCAAGTCAAACGCCAAAAAGAATGGGGATTTCTCGTGTTTAATTGGAAGGCAGTGGGGGGAATGGCCCATCGGATTGTGATATTTGAAAGACAAAGACAGGATCGCATCTGCCGTTTCTAATCCGTGACGGACAACCTCGAAACACGAGGGATCAGCGTGTATTTGAAGGGGCTTGTGAGGGGACAATCTACAGAAATATGTGCTAATGTCAAAGCTCAAAACAATGTTTTTCGAACCAGAGGCTGGCAAAACGTGTGTTCCGTGGGATAATTGACATTCGATCACGTCAAACAGAAATAGCTCTTCTCCACCAAACCACCCTCATTTCCAAGTTCCAACGACCTCCAGGCCTCGCTGCCGTTTCACTGTGCCCAAATTGGTTACGATAGGCCTCGTATTAGGGTACGATTATCACCCACAATCCTGCCTGCAGGAACCCTGCGCTCGCACTTGCGTTTTGTCCAATTCCGTCAACCAACCGTCAACGAGGAAGACCTCGAGCTCTGCTCTGGCATAAACACTGTCTAGTACAAAAAGGGTTTACCATCATGAAAATTTTTCGCTCAGTTCTATCGCTTCGCGACAAGATTCTTCGAATGTTTTCTCCACCCATGCCCGAATCGGAATTGACACTCGCTATGCCCACTGGGCCCACCGCCATCGTCGACTATGGCAAGTGGGTGTTCCCACAATTGAAGCCTTCGCACCTCCCGGGACTCGCGATCGAGGAGGTGATTATGGGCAAGGCCAACAACATCGTCGGCCACGAGTTTCTCGTATTCAAACTTCGTGGGGGCAGTGACCAATACGTGACCATCGAACGTACCACCCGAGTAGAGGACGTTGAAGCCATCATCGAGAGCGACGACCCACTTTGTACTTTGGTGGGGCAAGAGCCAAGTGTACGTTTCTCCTTAAAATCAGACCTGCAATATCATCTAACTGTCTTGTGTTGAAGGCCGTGCCAGCCGACGAAAGGCCTGCCTTAACGCAGGAAGTGACATCGGAATTGAAGCAGACAGCCGCTGACATGAAATCCCGGCAAGACATCAGAAGTTTAATCGCCAGTCCAACTCGAGCGAGCCTATCCTCGCCCAGCCAGTCGAGCCTCTCTTCTTCTTCCAAGAAAAGCAAACCTGCCGCCGCCGACACTATTTCGCCAGGTTTCGCCCCTTGGATGGACGACAAAATCGAAAACGACAAGAAAGCGAGCAAAAAAGACATCAAAGATCAAGTTTGCAAAAACGGGGCCTTCAAGTTATATACCTACCGCATTTCGCCGCCATCCAATACCGAGCCAGTGTTTTCCCTTCGTGAGGTTGTGGTCATCGCCAATGTGATCCATAACAAGCACCAACTCTACGATTGGAGAGATCGAAACTGTTATTGGTTTGCGGCGACGATGATGGCAGTCATGGAAAGGATTACCAAGACCACCAAAAGTCGCCACCTTGGTGCCAATTGGGCCGGGCGAGCAGGGCCCAGCAAGCACCTCTCGATTTTCCCTGCCCGGGAGTCACGAGCCAGCGATATTGATGAGTTGGTCGACCTGGTCATCAAAGCAATCAAGGAAGAAGATGACAAGGTGCGTATTTTCTTGTCTGTCTTCATATATCTCAATTTATTGACGCCAATTACATATAAGATGAAAGAGAGATGCGAGGAGAAAACACTGGCTACATGGGCTAAGCAGGCCAGGAAGGAGCTGGATGAGGTCGGGACGCAATTGCTTCAAGAGCGTCAAGAGAAGGAGGAGGCCGAGGCAAGATTCCGCCAAAGGGAGGAGGAGGCCGAGGCAAGATTCCGCCAAGAGAAGGAGGCTTTACTTCGAAAGATCACCCTCTTAGAGCAATCAGGCTCGGCAGTCGCCAGCTCGTCGATGACGCGCCCTGTACCAGCATAATGATCCCACCACTTGCCTGCTCTTCGCCCCTTTTCTTCGCCTGCTTCCTCTTCCCTCCCCCACATTCGATTACTTTCATGCATTTCAGACTTGGATCTCGTTCTCGTCTCACTTCTTTGATCATCGTCTCGACTCTATCCCCCAAACACAGCCCAAATCCTAGCCTTCAGGACCCCGCGCACAGGACGCGTCGTACTTCCTTCTTCTTTGCCGCACTCTCCTCTGATACCGTTCTGTCACATCCCGCTCAAATTCCCCACCAGCATCCCCAGTTTCGGCCTTCAAATTTCACTGGCGTCGCGTACAGGATGCGCCTCGCCTCTATGATCTATCTCGTTTCTCTTGTCTCCGGGTGTCCGCCCCGACACTTTCACTGATCCACGCCTCGACGACTTTTCATTCTCCCTCACACCCTCAACGTTACGCGAACGGGACACGCCTTAACGACTTGTACACGATACACCGTCGAACTATCGACCTATGACCTTGCACGACACCCACTCATACATATACACACACTTTTTCTTTTCTCTTCGTCCTTTTATCTTTTCCTCGTCGTTGTTTTCATACTGCTCTCTTTGGTCCCATGTTTTCAAATCATCCATTTCTTGGTCCCTCTTTTCATGTAGGGATCATGTTCGTCATCGCCTCGTCTTCACTCCACAAAAAGTTCTTTTGCTTTCCTCTTTGTTTTGCTTTATCTTTTCTAGCTATCTGCCCATTGTCATCTGTACTTCTTCGCAAACAATATATGTAGATTTACAAAAACAAAAAAAAAGTGATCAATGTTCAATTCCAAATCTTCAACTGGGCTTCAGGTTCGAATGTGTAAGCTTCCCAGAAGAAGACGGTTGGAGGAGATTGTGATCCAGATCTCGAAGGCTGCTGCTGTCGAGGCAAAAAGAAGAAAAAGTACCAAAAAGAAGAAAGAAAAAAGGAATGCCCCCTGCAAGGCTCGAACTTGCGACCTCAGGATTGCAGAAGCTGGAATTGCTTCCTCATAAACTAATATGAGACCTGCGCTCTAGCCAACTGAGCCAAGAAGGCGATGTTGTCGACTGGTTTTAAAACCAAATAACGCGCACGCTGAAATCTTACCCTACAACAATCCTCGCAAAGAGAAGGGAAGGGGCGAACCCAAGGTGAACCAGTACTTGAAAAATGAAATCTCAGATCTCAGAGACCATCAGAACAACAAAGCTCTGAGTGAGAAATTAGGTGGACGCTTCTCAACGACAGACTTTTCCGACACCGACAAGAACGAAACTGTGGATGAGGTGACGAAGATCGGTAAGTGAATTATGTATACATTGGAGCCTGCTTTGTTCAAGTAATGTGTGGAATCGGCGCAGTCATTCTACAACCCAGGGAATGGTTGATGAAAATATCTAAGAGAACCATTTCAAGAATCAACTTACTCTTCGAGGTACTTATGTACAGTTACAATTCATCTCCACCCCTCTTCACCCTCTGCCTAGGTATCTGTTCTTCCACAAACGCCACGTCCCTATCGTTCTTCAGACCATCAATGACGCTATCCCGGGCGGTCAACCACATATCCTTCGGCATGCTGTATAGATGAACATCGCTGAGCTCGCCGACTTGGCCTAGGTACGATAGTCCTGGGTAGAGGTTGTCTATGCTGGACGGAGAGGCGAAGAAGGGGGAAGAGGGAGAGAATGATATCGAGATGTAGCTGTGCGTGTCGTGGTTGAGGTTATGGGGCATCGTTGGTGACCGGTGACGGTGAAGCTTTGAAGATTGGATTGTGTGGATGTGGTATAGGTCGAAGTTATCGTTGGAAGAGCCTTGGCTCCATTACGATTTGAGATCTGTAATTAGGAAAACGTGACTCCGTCGCGTCGATTAGTAGTAAGCGCGTCAAGAACGCGTCTGTGGTGCGAAATTAATATAGATGCAGTAGCGCACAATGTACTCCAGGCAGTCTTAGCAATAAAATGGACGTGGTCGCGTCAAAACTTGTCATTTTCTAGGTTGCTGACGACGACGAGAGCGGCCCCAAGCAATCAATTGATCAGATCTCGGACGCCGTCAACCACCAGCTCGTCCAGTAGAATCTCTAAAGTCTAAAGTAGACGATATAAATTTAACTACGTCAACAACATAAAACGCTAGTCACTCCTAAGATCCAGAGTAACACGATGGGTATCTGCTAATAACAGCAAGTAATTGAAAAGGTTATAACTCGGATATCTACGTATGTGGGGAAGGGTAGTCATGAAAGAAAAGGCAGTTAAGAATTAAGATTAAAGAACACACAGCATGGAATGAAATGAATGAATGACCGAAGAGCACGAGCACGAGCACGAACATCAAGCGAACGCAACCACTCAAGGCAGGGTGGGGGGGGGGGGGTATGTATGTACATAAGCAACAAAGACCATGAAGATCACAGAAAAAAAAAAAAAAAAACGAGCGATCCATAGTGATTTTTTTTTTACAATACAACGAACCGAATGACCTGCACAGGCAAATGTATGGTTACGTACGTACGAGTACCCTGACCCAGCAGTGCACACACACAGGATGGTCGACGTCGACGTCGACGTCGACAATCCAATGATCAATCTATGTATGTAGGCAGCAAGAAAGAAAGAAAGAAGGTAAGAAAACAAGTGCGAGAGGAGTCGGATGGAGTGGAGCAGAAGTGCAGAGGAATAATAAAGAACTATGTACAACCAGCCTGGTCCCAGGTTAAGGGGATTAGGGAAGGAAGGCAAGCGAGAGAATGACGAGCAACGAGTAGCAATGCAACAGGGATAGAAGGGGTAGGTAGATGGGCGGTAGACAGGTGGATGGAAGGTTTACGTCAAGCACAACCTCCATCATCTCGTCCTGGCCAGTGTGGAAATCAACTCCGGGTATATGTTATAGTAGATGAGATTTGATGAGATGAGATGAGGAGAGGGTTGTGTAAGGCGTAGACGAAGCCCGATCCAGTCGTATCAAACGTCCTGTCTACCAGCCCCGACGAGCATGATGACGCCTGTGTACAGACACAGAACCAGCACCGACTCCCGCACCCGCGAGAGAGCGTCTAGACTTCCTCTTCTTGCAGGAAGGAGCTGGGTTGGTGATGTTGGTTCCGGCGGTGCTGGTGCTGCTGGCTGCGTTGGCCGAGGCTGAGGCCGATGCGGAGGCGGAGGCGGGGGGAGATCCACCGCCGTTGCTGGGTGAGCCTGAACCCGAGCCGCTGGATCCGGCAGAGGACGAAGAGCCACTTGAGCTGGCTTTGGAACCAGAGCCGGATGAGCCAGAGGAGGGGGCAGAGCCGGAGGGTGAGCCAGTAAAGATATCATTTTGGGCACCTGCATCATAAGATGTGTGTCAGCGTCACGATACAGAAATCACTTTTTTAGAGAGAAAAAAAAAAAAAAAAAAAAAAAAAAGAGAGTTTCGAAAAGAAAGGTGAACACACCATCTGGGAATCCAAGCTTGCTGTTGTACGCAGGAGACTTAAAGTCTCCCGCCAAATCGTATCCGTCGACATTGATGTTCACTCCCTCGTTTTGGTTCCAGTAGATCATCTGCTTGGGACCCTTGGTGCAACCATTAGGGTTTCCTTCGCACCAGACGGGAGGCTTGGGGTTGCCGACGGGGGTGGTGCTCCAGGCGTTCGTGACCTTGCACTTGAAAGCTTGGTGGTACATGTTGGGTTGTCCGCATCCGTTGGGTACCCAGCCCCACTGTATGAGATGAAGATGAGCTTCAAGTTGAGTGAGATGGTAATGGAGACTTACAGCACAGATACAACCTCCAGCAGGGCAGGCGGGCATAGCGTTCGGTACATCATAGTTGACAACTCGCTTCCAGGGGGTACTACAGAATAAGATTTAGTGAGAGTGGGATATGAAAAAAGTTTCCAACTCACTTGTAGCGAACGGTGAAGACAACAAGGTTCTGAGGCGTTACTTTGCTGATGTCCGACTATTCAGGAACAAAAGGGATTCAGAAGGGTTCTTTGGATGGTACATATGAAGAAAGTGACGCACCTGGTACGAAATCGCCATCGCGGTTCCAGCTGCCATAGATTGGTTCTGCGTGTGCACTAAGGGCGCAAAGGGTGTCATGGTGATTTCATCGAAAGGGTGTTAGAAAGGTTGACTCACTGTTGGGCGACGTGATGCAAGATGGAACGTTCTATACAAGGAGTAACGATTAGATGTATTAATCAATGGAAGCAAGGAGGGGATACAAACGTAGTCTTCGGGGTAGTTTGAACCGTCAGGCCATTCTGTCGTATCGCGCCCGTTGTACGATAAAGTGGTCTTTGCACGGTTGGATGCGATTTCCATGGTGAAACTTCCACCTGCAGGTCTAAAGAAGGCAAAGTTATAAGTTGGTGCCCACCAAAAAATTTTGCCAACTTACAATTCAACAAAGTCTCCGTCTGCGGGAGGGTATTGATCGCACTGGCATTTCAAGTTTTAGGTTATGAAGCAAAGAATGGAGATTGCAAACGTACGCCATCGACGTGATGGACTGCAAAGCAAAAGAAACAGCAATGAACAACGTATCCAGAGGCATAATAGCTGAGCTACTCACACCACCAATCGTTGAAGTTGAGCTGATAGAGCGGATGCACAATGGATTGGGAATTGAGATCTTCGTCATTTTGCGGGCCCTATAAGTTTCGGAAGCTTTGAGCGGGTTGCAAGTATGTTTTTTGGGATGAAAAAGACGCGAACGTTAAGACAGTACATTCCCTTGTGCCATGCAGCAAGATGGGCGTTTGCAGCGCTGGCCCAGAGGGCCGCGGCGGCGAAAAGGGAAACGGCTCGAACCATAGAGCGTTAAAATGAGTGTGGTGGGATGATAATGAAAGTGAGTGCGAATCCTAATGGACCAGCGAGGGGGAAAACGGGCAGAGAGGCGGGGAGGAGGTCGAGGTGAATGGAAGTTCGTGAAAAGTTGGCTCTTCAACTTTATAAACAACGAACCTGAAGCTAATCAGGAAGTGAGCGGATTGAGAGCCCTGCAACGCTTACTTGCGGACGTGCGCCTCGCAAAATTAAAAATTGACCTCGATCGAGGCGGGTTTGTGGCAAAATAAAATCCCGTGCGTCATATCGCCTGGTCGGCAAGCAATTTTCTGCATCATTTTCGATCGCAAAAGGGTATCCAAGGGCCACTGAAAAGTGGTGGAAAATATACTTATGTTTTGGCGACAATCTGTCCGTCATTGGTGAGAGATATGACATGACGAAAGGGGTTAAATATTCGGTTGAAACGAAATGGAAAAACAGACAGATGGTTGGGCGCGCCATTACGACTTTGCATGCATGTCCTCGCTTTGGATTTATTTTTCGCCTGGTAACCTTCCGCAATATCCTTCTCGAAAGGGCATTCCGTGGAGAAAACGCGATCGTACATTTGAAGGAAACGCATGGGGGCGGGTTGCAGAGACAAACCCGGTTGTCCAGACAACAACCAAACAAGCTTTTTCATATCGAGTGACCGTGCGAATATTATTCTATTCTTAGCTGGCGTCATCACTGATCAGTGCATCCAACCCCAAAACCCGACCTTTCCTCGACCTTTCCTTGCATTTCCTAACCTTCCGCAAATTTGCGTTAAACTTTGGTTAAACTATCGAAAGCGACAAATGAATTCTACATATCTTGAATATGTAACCGATCTGCACTATTCCGATATTCAATGAACGCACTTGACATGGTGTCTCATCTTGGAAGAAAAACTTTTACATGGAAGTTTCGTCTGCTCGCCGTGTTGCAGTCAAAGTCACACTTAATCAGTAACGAACGTTCCCCAGAGGTTCCCTTGGATTCCAAAGCCACTCAGGGGTAATTAATTGATTCATGTGTCTACGTTCTCGACAAGCTATTGAAACGCGTCTAGGTGACTTTCAGGAAGACTCTTCATCCCAGTCACTTACTGAATCCTACCGTGTCTTTTCGAAAGATCTTATTTCATATCTATAAGATGACGTACCACTGGGTCTCTACGTGTCGTGCACTGCAAGATCCAGGCGAATGGAAGAATACGTTTTTCCAGTGATCACTGGAATATCATGGATTGCGATATCTTGTAAGTGGAATACGTACCGTCAGGCATCGCACAAAAAGAGATAACCATGAAATACCCATCACCCTCCCCAGGAATGAGCAAGAAGACCTACAGCCGGACATTGCACGCCACCTTCGTCCACCTCTTGTCCAATTCGTCTAGGTGGTCACCAGTCTCGATTCCCGAACAAATGGGCATCTTTTCGCCCCGTCAAGGAAGGAAAAACACGTACCCTTGCTCTGGGATAACAGTTGACCCCCAAATACCACCCTTTGTCAAATGGCAGAGAAAGACACACGAGAAAGAACATAGACTAAGAATATCGAATCATGAGGCGAAGAGGACGAAATAAACCACCCTCCTTTGGTTCTTTGAGGCTGAAATAAATACCTCGACACATCCACCGATATGTCGCCCCGCGGTATTAATATACAAGTAATGAACGTCCTTTCATATCCCCGTCTCCTGCGCTGATAGAACTCTGTCACGTCAGCCATCTGATGCTCTCCCACCGATGACATGCCCGACTTGATATATCATGCATGCTATCGATGGACCACGTTCGGAATTGCCAAAGATGCACGGCTATCAGTTTCGAGCCCACGCCGTGTGCTCATGGTATTCCCAAGGTTCTCACAAAATCCTTGTTTATTCGGGCCTTGGTATTTTTCGCGACGTGCATTAGGCGCGTTCCGATGAAAAATTTCGACGTCGTCCGTGATGAAACACCCGAAATAGTGTGTTATTTCCGTTTCTTTACTTTTACTATCCCCGTCATTGACGCTATCTTAGGACGGGAGAGTTGCCTCTGCTCGAAGAGTACCGAGGAGGATCAGGTACTCCGCCACGTAGACAATCCAAGGAATGTGCCAAAGCTGCAAATAACCACACGTTGCGCTTCGAACGGTGATCAACGTTCCAGTGAAGATACATTTGAGGCTCATGCTTTCGCATGACAAGCAGGTAGGACTGACAGATCTTTCCTCTACTATTATCTTCTGATTGTGGCAAAGGATGCGGATTTGGTACTATACACTGAAGGATCGATTGGATAAACTTCCGTTGGACGTGGTCCCGTCAATCCTTTCTCCAATATGCAAAAAGATCTTTCAAACACTGTCCAATCTCTGTCAAACACCTTGTTGATGGTCATGATGTCCATTCGCCATTCGCCATCAACAACCCCCTTCCCCTCAAACTACGCAGGACTTCAGAGCGAAAAAAAAGATAGATCGAAGCAGTCGACATCCGATGTTCCCGTTTCATTTATCGACGTTTCGCAGCCTTCTTGGGTGACAAGCATGAGAGCCTCATGCCTCCTTTGCTTCATTTTCTCGTCCCCGCTTTCTTGTGGTGGTGGTTGGTTGTTCCTGGGGTCTCGAAGGGTGTTCTTTTCATCTTGCTGGTTTTGATGTGCCTTGTGCTATTCTTTCGCTGGTGGTCTGGCAGGGTATTCCTGTCGGAAGCGATAGGTTGAGACAGGAGTATAAAGAGCCGCGTTCTGAAACATGCCTACGCGTCGAAAGACGTGTCATTCTTTTTTTTTCTCTCTCTCCCAGGTCCCTTCAAGGGTGTTTGTTGTAAAGATGGTTCCTCCCCTTGCTATTGCGATCGCTGGAGTCTTATCGATGACTGTATGACGCGTTTTTGTTCTGGATTCGGCGTGACATTAGTGTTCACTGAACCCCCACCCCTTTGTCTCTTTCTTTTTTTAGAGCGCGGTTGGTCAAGTCACTCCAGCCATTCCGAACATCTTGCCCACCAATTGGACTTCTGTAGGGTGCTTCAGGTGGGACATTATTATATCAAACAACTTATCTTGGATCTGTGCTGACATTTTCATCTTCTCGAAAAAAACAGTGATGTCTCTACATCGCGTACCCTGGCTGCGACCTCCCTCGTTCAGGATCCAATGACGGTCGAACTTTGTATCAACTTTTGCTCATCTGGGAATTTCTTATTTGCTGGTGTGGAATTCGGACGTACGTACGCGTCTTTTTTCTTTTCTTTTTCTTTTCCTTTTCCTGTCCAATCGAAGTCGGTTCTGATGACTACTTCATGTTCTAGGGGTAAGCCTCCAACCAAAACCGTGTTGATGATGATCCAAACCTGAAATCTTGCAATTCGCCATGGGATATTTTAGGAATGCTGTAAGATCCCTTGCCTCAAAACCTCAATATACAGCCTAATCTTTGTTTTTGTCTCATAGACTGTGACTCAACCATCCAAATACCCAGCGTCGCGGAGCCCGCTACGGACTGTAACATGCCCTGCAGCGGCAACTCGACCGAACTATGCGGTGGCCCTGTCCGCCTGAACATCTTCACGAGCAACCAACCTCCACCGGTCATCCCCAAAAATATAACAAGCACAGCGGGGTCATGGGCATACCAAGGATGTTTCACGTTTGTATTTCTTTTCTTTTCTTTTCCTTTTTGTCGCTTTCAAATGTAGAGGGACGATTGAGATGAGGTGCTTACAATGGTAATCTACTCTTTACAGGGATACTCCGACGGCAAGGACGTTAGGAACGGGGGTCAACATCCCTCTTGGTACAACAGCGGAATCATGCACCGCTGCGTGCTTGGCACAAGGCGCGTTTACGTTTGCAGGTGTCGAGAACGGTCATGAGTGCTGTACGTCTGTCTCCCCCTCGTCCATCCCTTTCTCTCATCCCGCCCTTTCTTTCTTTCTTATCTTATCATTTCTCATCTTGTCTCGCTTCATAGGGTGCGACACCGCAGTCCACGCACCGACCCAACGTGTCGGGGACGCCGACTGCCGCGAGCTCTGCACCGCGAACCACGGGGAATACTGCGGGAACGCGAATCGAATCGCCGTCTATCAGTTCACACCCGCCGGGCAATCCGCCACGACGCGGAGCTGTCTGCAGACGACGGTGGCGAATTTCACGCTCCGTGCGCAGTACAAGAACCCGCCGACCAATGGCCCGTCGAGCGTCCCCATCAGAGTCGTGTCGGTGGAACAGGTGGCTAATGTCCAGTGGACTGTGTTATCGGTGCGTTTTTATTTTTTATTATTTTTAAACATCATGATATTATCATCATACCTTTTTCTTTGTTTCTTTTCTTTTTACACCCATTTCTCATCCTCTCTTACCCCCTCCCCCACCTAGGCATGCCCCAACTGCTGCTCCGAGTGGCCCGCATTCAGCCTGACGAATTCGATCATCAGCCCACACTCGATCGTCATCCCCACCCAGCAGATGACCTCCACCTTCACCAACGACGGCGAATCGCCCAATTTCGTCGCTTCGATCCCCGCGTTCCCCGGATCGCAGTCTTATTGTACCATGGTCAGTCTTTAGCTTGAATAGTCCTTAGTTTCCTCTCTTTATATTCTATGACCCTTCAACCTTTCTTCTTTTTTTTTTTTACTGAGCTGAGCTGAGCTGACGGAACTTCTTTACTATCTAGACGGATACAGCAGCGGTAGCCGGCAGCCCCTCCATCCTCGCCTTCAACGGGAAACCCGACGCCTTCTCGCTCTGCACGAACAACAGCGCGAACGCACGTGTCGACTTGATCTTCTCGCCCGTGACGGGACATCCGCACTATACACTTGATACGTGCCAGCCTGTTAATGTACAGGTCATCACTTCGTAGTGTTGTACAGTATGCTACTTGGCAATGTGTGGTCGGGTTGGAATCTGGATGAAGGACCAGGACTGGAACAAGAAGAAGAAGAAGAAGAAGAAAGAAAGAGAAAAGGGAACATGTTCTACTATCTAAAACAACGACAAGACAAAAGAGAGAGAGAGAGAGAGAGAAATTGGGATTTCTGTGGACATGGGTGTATTGGTGTTTTGCTCTTTTTCTTTTTTTGACTCTTTCGCTTTCAGCTCTCTACTTTACCCTGTCTTTTCTCGAGATCCTGTACATATGTTACTAGATTTAGGGCTATCGTGGCTGTATTCTATACCCCCAAAATGACTACCTGTAGTTTTATGAATCATCCTCAGGGCTGAGGGTTCAGACTCCAGAGTCCTGGACATACTGCTGAGCACTGAGATGGGGTGTGATATGATTAGGAGATGATCGTCTGGGTCTGTCTACTGTGTATACATGGGAGTGGAATCTGGGGTTCTCCGTAAGCTTCTTACTTAGCCTGGACCCGTACGTACAGTAAGTATCTCGTATCTACGCGTAAGTAATGGATGGGATGGGATGAGTAACTAAGTCATCCGTCGTTGTATGTACTAATCGTCTAGTAGGAAATAAATAGGTAACTAGGTAAGTGTGATCCAAAATAATAAGTTATCCCCAAGCCTAATTTAAAGGGGTAGGGATAGAATAAACCAGCATCATGATTTTTCATACATCAAGATAAAATCAGACGTATTGAGCGAAGAGTGGTATCAAAGATTGGGCCAATGTGTAGCTGAAGACCAACTTGGGGCCAACAACAAGGATCTACGGAAAGATAAGAGGGTATGGTCAGTAAGATGTTATACGAAAAGAAAAAGAAACGAAGAAAAAAGAAACATCAACGAAAAAGAAAAAAGAAAACCACACAACATACCTTAGGCGTCAACCCCTTGAAGAAAGCCGTCGGGCCCTCATTTTTAATGAGATCCTTCACGACCGTCACACCAGAGACCTTGCGTTCAAAGTTGGCGTTCTGGATTCGCGTCTTCACGGTATCGAGTGGCGCGGCGACGGTGATAGAAGCCACCGCACCAGCGACCGAAGCGATGAAGTTCTGTCCCCATGTCGCTTTTGAGTAGTCGGAGACGCCGAGGATGTATTCTTTGGTTGCGGCTGAGGCACCGAAGAGCTGTATATTTTATTTTTATTTTTTTAAGAAAAAAGAAAAGAGAATTAGTCGTGGGATGGATTTAGTTTGTGAATAGGGAGGATCACGAACAGCAAAGCTTCCGGGAGCGTTACGAGCCATGGTCCATCCCCATCCGCGGTACAGTGTGGTTCCTTCCTCCATGAAGATTCGGACAACACCACGGCCTCTGAACGCCTCCGGGTTCACCTGACGCTTGATCTTGAGGGCATCCAGAGGTAATAGGACCTACAAGGAATTTCGGTCGTTAAATCGAGGATATGACTTTGCCTTGAAAGAAAGAAAGCGAACGTACGACTTCTCCGATACCTGTCAAGCTGCAGGATAGAAAGGATCACACCAACAACGCGTCAACTGACTTGGTCCAACGCACGCGACCCCGCCCAAATATAGAATTAGGGAAAGCAGATGACATACCTTCCTGCTGTGGCCTGCATCATCATCTTTCCCTTCCGCTCACCAAAGGTATTGGTGAAGCTGGACTTGTAGTGCCTGTTAATCAAGTCGTTGAACCACGGCTGACCGCCGAACTTGTAGACCCGCTGGGCGACCTTGTACCCGGCGGCATAACCGAGACCAGGGAAGAGAGAGAGGAACTTGGTGGCCAGAGGTGCTGTAGCTGCGTCACGGAAGATGATGGGCGACATCGTTGCGAGCGAGAACTGTAAAAAAAGAAGAAAAAAAAAACAATTCGAGAATGGGCGACCCCAGCGTAAGTCCGAAGCAAAGCAATAAATGTGCTGGTGAATGGAAAGGACGCGTACCTTGGCCTTGTTGCTCATCAGACGCTTAGCCACGGTGTCGACAGGGTGGAAGATGAGGAGTTCCGCAATGCCTGAACCACAAAATCCATTAAATACTAAAACACAAACTGGCTGCCGGCCCCAAAGGCCCTCAACACCTACCAGATGTTCCCGATCCCAATATCCGGGCAGCAGCAGAGTCTTTTCCATTGGACGAAGAAGGGGGAGACATGGTGGTATAAGGACAAGAAAAAGAAAAGAGAAGGAGGATTTGGGATATTAGGGGAGGATGGAGGATGGATTCCGGCTGTAAACGGTGCACTGCTGAGCCTTTCGCTCCCTGAGCCAGTAGCAAAAACTGAAAAAATTTAATGGCCCAGACCAACAGCGCCAAACCATCGGCCCGGTAGGCTTCGGCCGTCCATGGCTAAGCACCGCCCCTATTTTTGTTTACAATTACAACCAAATTACAACCTCCCGCGAGAGGTGAGTTGAGGGTTGTATGAAAGCCTCCAGGCTTTGGGCATACGAGTATTTGGTTTGGGTATTCCATTGTCAGAGAAGCATGTATCTCTGGGTGCGAGACTCTGGACTCTCTAACATCTAACCAACATCTAACGACTATTCTCGTTTTCTAAGACGGTTCTTCAAGCTTTCCGAACATTTTCCACTTCCTCTCCGTCAATGTTCCTTCCACTCATGAAATGGCGAAAAACACTCGCAGCTGCGGCGCTCACTCAGGCTTCGCAGAACAAAACGTGTATACAGCATACTGTAGGCTATAATTATTTGAGTTTGACTATACGATAAACCAAACGAAACTTCATCCTATCTAATCTCCGCACTGCGCAGCCTCCGCCAACTTCCAACGCTCCCAATGATACTCGCCGTCGAAAATATCAGACTAGAAGACACGATATCTTATCTATGCGCTGAGGGTTTAAAAAAGAGGGTCCCTGTCACCCTTCTGCTCCGAATTTCAGGACGTAATTTTCGGAGTGCGGACATTAACAGGGAAGGAGTCGACGTCGAGTCTGAGCAGCGCTGCACATGAAAGTGAAATAAATACGTCATGCATCCACATTGTTAAAACTGGACAATTTAACATACCTTAGGTTGTCTGCCAGAGTGAGGAGACTCAAAGGAGGAACGATCAGATTGGCTCTGCGCGAATTTAAACCCGCGGGAGGTGCCAGGTCTCTGAACAGTCTTGACGTTGGGATGGAAGACGGTCCGAATGCTATCTGTATCCGAATCCCCGTCATCGTCTTCGTCCTCGCTCTCTTCATCACGCTTGTGATTTCTGTTAGAAGAGATTCAAATGAACGAAAAAGGGGAAAATACCTTTTGAATATCGAACAAAAACCTCACTCCTCCCCCTCCACCGAGTCCCGGAGTGGCACACCCATGTTCATCGAGACCATGCTCATCACGTAAATCGATCGTTTTCTATTCATCCCATCCAATCAACCAAAATCAAAAGTTCTCCGAAATACGCAAATACGCACCATGAAATCAAACTGCTGCCCAACTGGACCCTTGCTACTGCCAGATTTGAGCTCGAGGGGAGAGGGAAGGCCATGACCGGTCGGATCACGGTCAGCATGCGAAGTCAACACGAGCGCGATGGATGGTAATGCGATCCTCGACAGCGCGATCTTTTTCGAAGCTGCCGATGCCGGCGCTGACACGGCACCTCGCACCGACGTCGCTGACTTCATGGATGAGAATCTAGATCAAGAAGAAAGAAGAGGAGGAGGGCTCCAGCCTATATGACGAGGACTCGGAGGAGGGCAAAGGATGATCGATGATGCCGCAAAGGTTGAAATCTGAATCCAGAACAGAGAATAGAAAGGATAAGAATAACATCAAAAGGCAGAACTTCATCGCACTTTATAAGTATCTGAACGAAAGGACCCTGCAATCCTCATATTCCATAGATGGAGTTTTGGTACACACATACGATGATGTACAACTCGACACTGCCGGCATGCATTTGGAGGTTTGGTTTTAGCCGTTCCTGGAGTACGAGTTGATGCCACTCCAATCCATACCAAATGCGAGCTAAACGGTAAATCCAGATGGAGTTTGAACGTAACGTTTGTCAGAAAAAAACGCCAATGTACCTCAAGTACATACACTAGACCAGACGTTTAGAGGCGCTTAAACGTCACCAAACGGGACTATGCTGGAGGTGCGCAGTAGCAGATCAAGGTGAAAGATGTGGGTTGGGAATCGAAGGCTTGTGCCTCAGGACAAGGACAACAGGAATGCCTGGACAAAAAAAGAAGTATACACTGCTCTCAGAGTCGGACAGTAACACACTGAGGACAGACAGCAAGCTCTGAATCGAAGACTGGTAGATAGATTGTCAACGTTGGGTGTTCTGTGGGTGTTCTAGAGCGAGTGACTAGCGATGTTCCTGGTCCTGGCCCTGTCCAGTGGCACCCTCTAGCTCGCCGCTAGCGCTGAGGGTAAGGGAACGTCGCAATCATCGAAAGATAAGACAAGAAGAATGTCGGACCGAAGCAGCATGGGTGTCTGCTTCAGAGAAAATAATCGTTCATGCGACCTGGTCTAGTCTTGTCTTGTCCCTTGACTCAGGGCATACTGGGAGACGGACAGACGATATACACCCCATCTTCATACACGACTCTGTGCCTTGGTTCCATAGGTGTCACGACACGGTCGAAAAAAATCGAAGACATAAAACATGCTTTCATTCCAACTATCAAGAACAACGGAGTGCAACAAAAAGCGAAAAGTGCATAAGACCAGAAGACCTGGAAAAGGGTGAACGAAGTTTGCGTTAGCCAGGAATCCTTAGACGGGATAACAAGAGAGATAAAAGGAAAGGAAAGGAAAGGGAATCAGGAAAAAGACAAGTTGTCATCGTTCGAAGGTTTTTTTATTTTAAAAAAACCAACGTGAGAGTCTAATTAAAATAGAAACATCACAAAAGGAAAAAAAAGGCGAAAATGTACACACCTCTCTAAGACCGCTTCTACCATTCCACCAGCGCCTAGGGACAAGTCAGGCTTCAGCCAAAAAAAGAGTAACACAGAAAACGGGGAAGGAAGAGATTGGGAGAGAGGAGGAACTTTTTTTGCGCGATTTTGGCTGGAGAGCGGTTTAAGTAGGTCAGATTAGGTTCAATCTCCGACTGAAATCGCCGCTTTTGGCCGTCACGAATTTTCGTCCAAGTTTCGTCACCACTCATTGAATGGCGAAATAAAATCATGAAAAACGATTCTGATGAGCTGAATAACAGGCCTACAAGCTGCTAAATTTTTTTCTGGCTCTTCATAAGAAAAAACATCGAAAACTATCGATATTGCGGCAAAGTCCCACACCGCGCACGGACCACCCGAGTCATCCAAACTCCCAAATCTCTCACGCTCTCCTCTTTCTTTACCGCACTCAAGTCAAATTGCAAGCCATCGCCCACTTTGTTGTTCTCCAATGGCTGGTCTTGTGCCAAAGTAGTGCTGAAAGCGAACACCGCTGGATGTCTTAACGCTCGACGACACTCTCGTCACGCATCTCCCTGGCTAATTTTTTTTATGTTCGCTGGGAGGACAGAGCTGGCAGTCCAAACATTCCCCTTTACCCTTCCCCTCTCAATCTCCTTCCACTTCCCCTCCCCACCCCTTCGTTTTCGTGTTTGATTTTCGTCTCTTACCCCCCTCTTCCTTTTCCTTTTTTCTTCACTCCCCTCCTCCTCGTCATGTGTTCTCGGATTCCAATGTTGCTCGAAAAGTGTACGACTTATAGTTTACCGTTACAAATTTGATATATCGAACGTTTTGTTGTTCCTGTTATTGTTGTTCTGCCTCAACTCAACCCACCATATCAATGCTTCAAGGCTCAAGAACCCTCAAAATTCAAAATTCAAAAGCCCCAAGTCGAAGGCCTCAAGCTACAAGCCCAAGTCGCAAGATGTCCCCGAAGTGCTCCCCTCAATTATCCAATATCGTCAAGCTCAAGAGTGTAAACACCACACCTTCTTGGACCTCAAGCCAGTGTGATTCAGCCCTCAGCCCTCCCAATGTAATGTAAACGAAAAGTATGCGATCTCCCTTCAAACATTGAGAAAACTGATAAGACCTACACTATCCATCACGTCTGACGATCGCTAACAATTCACTCCAAGAAATCGCAGACCCAAAAACTACAGACTTACCGAATCCCAACAATTCAAATTCACCCTGCTGTCAATACTTGTTCAAGAAACAACGCCAAAAAAAAAGCTGAATGATATGATAGATAGTAAGTATAGCTCGTATGGTACATCTAGGGGGTTAACCTGCTACTACGTAGGCTGCTAGTGTTGGACAAAAAAAAATCAAAATGCGAATATATGCGCCGTCAAGTCAAGTCAAGTCAAAAATCCAACGCGTCGAATATGTATGGTACAGGAAGATGAAGATGAAGAACAACGGGAACGGGACGAATGACGGCAAAACAACGACAAGAAAAATGCTATGACGACAAAGCAGAAGAGCAAGAAGCGTGTCGCGTCACATATGGATGTGTATGGTTATGGTACAAGTGGAGGTGGAGTAACGACACGAAAAATCGACAAAAAAAAAAAGGTTATGGCCAAAACAAAAACAAGAAACCAAAGAAACGCGCCGGATGTGGATATGGATATGATACAATTGGAGTGGCGCAGGCGAAAATCAAGACAGCAAAACAAACAAAAAAAGGAAGAAGAGGAAAAATAAAACTTCTCTATCAAGAATATACAGGAAGTCGGGGATGTAGGATAAGTGTGGTGTGCCCCGCGTTTGGAGGGTAGGTGCGTCCGTGCATGTGGGTGGCTTTTTGCGAGAGAAAGATAGACGGCGATGTTGGCATCAAGCAACCAAGCTCAAGGCTGGAAGCGAGAAGAAACCATCAAGGCGACGAGTCCGAATCCGAATCCGACTCCGAAGAGGGATGAGAAACGCATGGGACGACGAGGCGGGCAGCGACAGCGACAGACGCAGAGGCAGCCACGGTTTTGATTTTCTTCTTGATCTCTCTGAAGTTTTCACGAAAGGTTGACCGAATACGCTAGACAACACAAAGAAAAGAACGCGTCGAACGAGACACGAACAAGAAGAAAAAACGCGTCAGAACCTCAACAAGCAAAAGAAAAGAAAAAAGAAAAAGAGAACACACCAAAACGAAGCTCCTGACACGCCTCAAAATGCTCTTTGCAGTCATACCATGGTATGCATGACCAGTTGACGGTTGGCCCAACGTGCTCGGCTAATGATGAAGAAGACGAAAATACTCAGACAAAGCCGAAAACACAAAACGAGAAAGGAAAAAAACGCGAAAACGAAATTGAATGCTTACCGAATTCTGATTGTTATTCGTGTAAACCGAAGGAGGGTCGTATCGGGTGGGCTGTAACAAAGTTGATGAGCTAACGGTGTTGAAGAAAACGCGGTAAGAGAGGACGAGGAGGGGGTATGTACGTATGGATAACGAGGTCACGGTATAACGGCACCAAAATCCAAAGCCAGAGCCAGAGCCAAAAGGGTATCGAAGAACGCAGAAAAGAAAAGAAGAAGAAAAAGTAGAAAAACGCGAAAAGCGAGCAAGAAGGTCTGAAGAAAGAAAGAAAAAGGAACAGGAAATACACACCACGATGACCAACGGCCTCGGATTCATCATCTTTTCAGATACAGTCCCGAGCCCATCCCAAGGAATACACGCGTTCGACCTGTATGGGTACGAAATGTTGGTCGCTAGCAGCGTGTTCATTTTCGTTTTCACTTTGACTTTGACTTTGTCTTTTCTTTCTTCTTCTGTCCCTCGGACTGGGGGTGGATGACCAGCTAGATCGACGACGACACCGCCTCCTCTGCTACCGCTTGTCGTCATCACAGGTAAAATATCCTCGGCCGCCTCCAACATCTCCTCAATCTCAACGGCAGACGCAAATGAAAAGCTCTACGACCGCCTCTCGCTATCAAAATCACTCTCGCGGCGTAGAATTGGACCAAGCCCAAAAGCAAAACCACGAAAAGCGCGTGATAAACGACGGAGATGAAGTAATGGTAATGAATTTTGACTTTTTTGTTTTGTTTTTGTTTGAGTTTCTTGGGTAGCTTTGAGGTTATTAGACAGAGGACAGAGGGCACGTAGGTAAGAGTGTGGGTGATGTGATAGTTTGCAGGTGGAAAAAAGAAGGGATAGGAAAGGTTCGAGGGTAGTAGTGGTTTTAGTCGAGGCGCAGAAAAAAAAGAGGGGAAAAAAGGAAAGGAAAAGATGGGATAGGAAAAAAGGGAGAAGGTTCCAAAAAAAACGAGGGTTAGATTCCCTCTTATGGGACCCCCAAATTTCGAACCATGTTTGCGGACACTTATTTGGCTATGACTATAACCAGAAAAGGGACCATGTCCGGGTGAATGGGGGAGGGTTGCGGAGTGCGGAGTCGGGATTGCAGGTTGCAGGTCGCGAAGATGGAAGGGGGGGTGCGAAATTTCTGTTTGGGGGGGATTGTGGGTGGTTAAGGTTGCGGAGAAGGAGGAGGGACGCGAAAGGACGGGCAAAGCATGTCCATCCATGCTGTCTTCGGTGGTGTGCTCGTTGGATCATGGATGAGGATAGTGGACGGACCAGACGCGGACAGGGATGTTGGCGAGGAGGACAAGGACAAGGGACGAGGCTAAGGATCAGAAGGGAAGGTGAGTTCCCAACTGACATCCTGATTTCTAAACGTCGCTCGAGAATGTGATAGAGTTGGACGACCAATCAAACCAATCCCGCCTTCCAAAATCTTCTTCGACACCCCACGAATTGGATGTTTTCCTTGTTCCTCCACCACTGCGACAAATTACTTCCAGAAAGAAATATTCATGGCCTCGTCGAGCTCCTCCTGCGCTAGAGTTTTGTCTTGGGGAGAAAAAAGAAGGCCGCAACGAAGGACACAAAAGCTTTCGGTGGAAAGGATGTGGTATTCCACATAATGGCGAGTCTACGGATACGTCCTGGCTCGACTCCTCTTCAATGACTCGTCTCCTTCGAAGAATGATTCAATTTGTGTCGTTCTCTGAAATGGCATGCCCAGAAACGTTCCATGACATTTCTGCTTGCTCCCCGCTCTGGGTTCAACGGTCGAACGAACAAAATATCTGGCCATGCAACATCTCTCTGGTGCCCAAACTTCCGCTGCGAGTCTTCATCCATCAAAGGTCGCTTTCTATTCGCTCTCTCGCCTCCTGGCACGTCCTACTGTGTCACCAGGCCATTTTGTCGCTCTAGCCTTGGGTGTAACGTGACGGCAGTGACATGTCACAAAATCTGGGATTGTACCATCGCGTTTTCCAGGATGAATCTGGTGCTGGGGTGTACGAAACGCATTCAGAAACATGTTGCTCGCTTTATCATGGCCACTGGTCGGTGACCAGAGACGATCTCTGGAATAAATCGTCTCCGTCTCCGAAGTCCAGAGATGTTGAGAGTGACGCGCTTGCGGTCACGGTCACGAAAGTGGGAGGACATTAAGAAGAGTGAGCCACTGGGCTCGAACACCAGGATGAACGGAGAGCGAAAGTACAGGAGGACTTCCAAAGCACTGAGGACCACCAGGACGACCGAAAAAAAATTTCTTGGAATTTTTGGCGATATGCAACATCATCCAAACATCATCTCGACACACTGGTCGCGTTGTGCGAGGAGGTCCCATTCCGTTTCGGTATGCGTCCGATACCTCTATCCAGTCCACCTACGCAGTATTGTTCAGAAAGAAATTGTTTAATTTGATGTCTATGAGCCGACGCACTGTGAATGTTTTTGTGTGATCCTCAACCCATTGGCGACAACAAGATGGCCCCCAAACCCTCAACGCTTCAAGAATTCCCTCCACGAAGTCTGGAACTCCCCAAAAGCCTCTTGAAAATGTGAACGGAAGGAAATCCTTGGAGGTGCGCAAGAAATCCATTGGTTGATGTATGGTGGCCGTCTATCGTTTTATGGAACCTGAAAGACGACTCCCAACGCCTCAAGAACTCTCCAAAACCAAGTATTCTTCAAAGAATGGTCCAAAAAGTTGAGCAGGAGGAAAGACTCCAATAAGCGGTGCGAGGAAACCTTTGATTACTGTGTGGTGGTGGCGGCCATCGCATGGTTTCATGAAACCTTGGATACCATGATTGTTGCAAGACAATGAATGTGTTGTGGTGTTCGACGCTTCAATCGAGAAGAGCTCAGTCGGTGCATCGATAAGGTCTTCTGGCAGCTGGAAACCGTAATATGCTTGATGCTTGAAGAAAAAAGAGCGTTCAGGATCCGGAAGTCCAAGGCGAAGGAAGATGAAGAGACGCATATACACACCTTGCGCCGAGCTCGCCCTCGGCTTCCACTGACAAAAACCTTCCCCAAGTCCATCGATAACCAGGCCGTTATTCTCTTCTGCTATTCGAGGACTGTATTCATTGTGCGCAGAATTTGCTAGACGGTTTCTTCATTGTCGTGGTGGTTGTGGCGAAACGGAACTTCATCTGATCAACGCCGAGACTTCATCTGGATTTTGTTTTTTTTCTCTCCTTGCGCTAATTCCTCGACTTCCGGAGTGTCTCTGTGCTATGGATATTTTCTCAAGGGATGTGTCAAAGACGGAGGCTTGATTGTTTGTGGAACAGTGCGGTGCGCGTGAGCGTTGTGTCGGAGTACAGAATCATGTCCTGATTCGAACTTGAAATTTCCAACGGGCCCAAGAACAATGAGGCCCCCCTTTTTCTCGTCCTTTTCTGGCGGTCAACGCTGAAGCTAATGGCTCAATTTCCCGATTTTTTTACCGTCCCATTTTTTCCCAATTTTTTGAAGATTCGATACCTCAAAAAAAAAGTTCTAGAAGAAGTGGCTCTGGGCGCGGTTTCGAGGGTGGCAAAAAACGGGAAAGGTCGATGGATACCAAGTTGTACGGTTTTTTCATTCACCTGCCATCTTGTTGACCAAGTAACCTCCTTTTCATAGACCAACACACAAAGTAGCCAAGTTTTAGTTGTCGAAAATAAGCTTCCCAACAACCTTAGACCTCGGAGTCTCAGACTGGGACTTCCAAGCAACTGTATAGCTTCAGCAGCAGCTTCAGCCATCAACCTTTCAACGATGGCCCTCGATGAGCGCGAACCAAACACGTCTGTAGGAAGCTTTTGTAGAGCCTTCGACACCCCTATGAATTTCCCCACCGAAATCACTATTGAAATCATAAGGCTCCGAGGTCGCCATACCATGCAATGTTTGGCGCCGTACGATTAGTGTGGTCACTCTGGTGTGCGATGGCCGTTCACGAAGGCCTCCTTGCGCAGATAGAATGACTCGCAGAAATCCCAAGTCCCGCCTCCTGGTACTTCTTATTGGCCGTCTCTAATTATGCAGGACTTTGACGTCGCCCATTCAGTTACGCCACAGTTATCTTACAGCATGTGCGCCACTACCGTTCAACCACTCGCGTCAATGACCATCTAGCAACCTTTTTTCAAGCCATCGGATGCAGCGACAAGACGCCCCAAATGCCACACATCTTCTATCCCCATACATCTCCAGCAAACGCCAAGAACACCAAACCCATATCTAATCTCAAAACTCCGCGCTGTGAATCGCTGTGAGCACTCACGCTCATGATCGGCAATTTTATTTCATTCACACAAAGTACGCAAGCTATCAAACTGGATCTATTTTTACCGAGTTCACATTGTCAAACAAAAAAATGACTCCCTTTGACAGGTTTGGGACCCACCTTTTCTTTAACGAGGAACTTGTGAAACGACAATTGACTCGAACAATCACTTTTGGCGCCCGGGGTCTTGGGACTTGATGACAGCTGACAGTGCTGATGGATAAGCAGTATGGGCTTTGGGCGGGTGCAATGTACATAAATTCGTTGCATGTTGTGGCACGCCGAACTTTTTGTGTTCATCAAACCAATAACCCACAGGCTTTGGCTTTAACGCAGACGCTTTGGACACTGGTCCCTTGGGAATAGAAAGAGGAGATTCACTTGACAAGCATAATTACTTGGGAGTGTTGCATTACAGCAATAAATATCTCAATTAACGAACTACCAACATCCGGCGCTGTCTCATTTTCCGATTTTTGCATCGACCGCAGCAGGGACAGGTCTTACACTCATCAAATACCGGGGGGCTAGTCAAAGCTTGCGCGAACTCGCGTGGCGCGTTAAAAGAGAGCAAATGTACTGATTATGATGAAAAGGATTTCTTGGGTCCAGTGAAGGTGTGCCTCATCATATAGCTTCTCAAACCATGTATAACATCGGGCTGACGAAAGCTTTAGGTTATTGAAGAATATTTAACTGTCCTTCGTGGTCTAATCGAATGCGTTGTCCATGATGAAATACGTCTTTAAAAAAAAAGAAAAGAAAACGAGCCTGCCGATTATGCTTTTACCGTTCTCATTTACGCATTCGCTTTATCCAACCTCGCTTACACCATTTTTTCATCTGTGGGTGTATATGAGCATGATCGCGCCATCTCATCCCAAGCAAGACAGGCCAAAGAGATTGAACGTTGCCGTCGACTTCCTGTGCAAAGCCAGCGGGACGTTGCACATTGACGA
Organism: Psilocybe tampanensis; assembly: GCA_019904355.1. Lineage (NCBI taxonomy): Eukaryota > Fungi > Basidiomycota > Agaricomycetes > Agaricales > Agrocybaceae > Psilocybe > Psilocybe tampanensis. The sequence continues at coordinate 56,235 of JAHXRV010002207.1, read as the reverse complement.
AATATATGCCCTTGCCCTCTCACATGAGCCCCCTCTCCTTCCACTTCACAGTTGCTATCAGTCTTTTTGATACCTTGAACATAAATCCATCAAATGCGTTGAGAACTACTTGCAAGGAAAGTCAAACGGGCGACAAATCGATCATGATATTGCAGATGAAAGTACTATGCAAAAATAAAGGAAACCGGAAAACAAGTACATTCGACCGACGACGAGAAAGGGTTGAAAAAAAGGGACAAATTTGAAAGAAAATACGTTTGATAAAATGTCGTGAGACGGGGGGATCGTACCGATATGCGAGTCGTTGAGAAATATAAGGGTCGAGGCGAAAAGTGAGATGTGTAAACGGCGTGCGAGGAAAAATACTGGAAAAAAGATACAGACCCACGACGCATCCGGTGCGCGTGGATGGGAGACCAACACGTGGGAGCCAAGTTGAGATAACATAGGGAGGATAAGAGCGATCCAAAAGGAATGTGGGAGGAGGAGGAAGAATTGTTGAGCCGCAACGCAAGATACCTAGGCCATAACATTAACACGAGTTGCCATTGGTATCGACGAAGTCGCGGTTCCGGGTACTATTCCCTGGTTCATTTGGGCGATCATTCGCCGTAGTGCCTCATTCTCTTGAAGCAGGTTGGCCTCGGAGTCCATCTTCTGTTGCAATTGTGCCTCCAATTCCGTAGACCGCATTGCCTGGGAAGCCTGTTTGGAATTCTGAGAGATCTTATGTGCAAAGGGCGTCAAAAACAAAGAGATCATAAAGATACAGGAAAGCACGTACCTTGTCATTATCCTCGTCGATGGCTCTTCTGACCTCCTCAATCAATGCGTTGACATCGGGAGAGTCGGGCCTTTTCGTCCCTGGGGAGATGGACATAGCATAGTTGGGTCCCGCTCGTCCTGCCCAATCTGCGCCTTCGTGTTGTTCCTTGGTGGGGTCGGCAATGTGCTGAATGATTTTCATCATCACCTTGGCGAACCAATAACAGTTGCGTGTCTTCCAGCTATATGCTTTCTCGCTCTGATGAACCGCATTGGCGATGACGCCAATATCGCGAAGAGTAAATGGGTTGTTGGATTGTGGAAATGTATATGTGAACAGCTTGAATTTGGCGCCCTTGTTACCTTTTCCTTTGTGAGGAGGCAAAGTGTACCAATCAATGTGTTCGACATTTGAAACCGAGTCGACGGCAATAAACTTCTTTTCCTTCGAGGAGTCGCTAGAAGAAGCGAACAAGGACCTAGAGTCTCGTTCTTTCATTGCGATGAACTTCGACTCGAGTTCCCGTTTGACCTCCTGCTCAATGCTGCGCTTCTCGGCAGCACCACCCTATCAAACACAACTCTGAGAAATATAGTGTGATAAATAATTGAAGAACGTACGGTGAAGCCTGTTCCGAATAAAGCATCAACTGGGTCATCGCTATCGATGATGTCTCTGACGTTTTCATTCCGAGTGGAGCGTTCGATGAGAAGGACATGACCAGTAATGGTCTTCACGACCAAGAACTCGTGTCCGATGATGTCGTTCTCCTTCCCCCAAATGACTTCCACAATGGCATAACGATTAAGCTCCTCTTCGGTGTTGAATTGGAGGCGCATGCCCTTGGACCAATTTTCGACGGTGATGGGGTCCGTAAGAGAGGGTATACAGAATGGTAAGGCACCCATGGATGGAGGGGGAAAGAAAATACGGAAAAATTTGGTTCGGAGAGAGACAACTGATCGAAACAGTTTCATGTTTTTGTACAAGAAAGTTTATATGTCAAAGCTGAGCTCGGTGTCCCCCCGTCGAATTTGGGCAAAATGTGGGCAGTGGACGTGAAGGCAGGAGGCAAAGTCCCTGCAAGCCTGCAGGCGTTAGAAACAATATTAACCGGCTGCGAGCCTATGGCCTCGCGAAGAGCTATTTGAGTTCACGTTACAGTCAACTCGCTACAAATTTTGTGCAATCTTGATTAGCTTCGACTGACTTCGGTGATAACGTAGACGTTTTGCTTACCAGCAAAGATAGCCTCTTTCCGGGGGGTCTCTTTACTCAGCCCTAACGTTGCGAAGTGACTGCGGTAATGTTTTGGGAAGGTTTAACCCTGGTATTTAGCGCTGAACGTGAACGTTGATCGTTGATCGTTTAAATGCTGGACGTTTGACCAGTAAAGCTTTAAAGACTGGCTGTAAAATCTCCATTTCTGTGGGAAGCCTCGACCAGGGAAGTATGGAAAAAGAGACAGCAAAACCCAGGAATTAATTGAGTCCCCTGGACCGTGGGTACCGATTATGTCATTACCATGGGAATTGCCACTGGCTCATGTGTTACATGAGCCCTTGGCTCGGTACGGCCAGAAACCGAGGGTAACGGAACCTGAGGTATGCATTCCTTCTTCCGGACTGCTTGCGGACTACTAACGAGAGCACCAGGCCTTTTTAAACAAGTGGAATAGGTCTATAGTATGAGTGCATTACATATACACGTGTTGTAACTTGTTGATAGCCATTCCCATCCTGCCTCGTTGCATTCCAGTTGCCAAGTTTGTCTGAGTGCTCGAGTCTTGAGAGTTATTTTAGTTTGATCGATTGCCTATTCCCATTCAGATCGATGTACTGGCAAAGCTTCACTCAGCTCGGAAGATGACAGTAAGAATTTGCTAAGAAGTGGCTAGGTGGTGGAGGCTCGACACACTCATGTGGCGGATAAATAAAACAACCCACTGGCACTTGAAAGACCCATGATCCCACTGTGATTAAAAACATTCAACCTTTCCCAAAGAACAGAACCCAGTAGCTGGGTTCCTCATCCCACTTTTGAAGTTTGACGCTGGGTGGCAAATTAACTTGAAATTAATTATTAACATCAGTATTACTAAATTCAGTTCATTTCGCGTTATCTGACCAGGTATCATTTTCGACTACATAGTATTTATAGAACGGGACAGTCATTAAGCTCAGTCACTCTGCAAAGGTATAGGCCTCATTTTGGAACAATCAGAACTGAATTCGGAATGGTGAAGTTTCAACGCCTAGTCATTTTGTCGTGTCTTTTCACGTTGGATTGAGGAGAAAGCATTGAATACTAGATGTTCTTCCAGGAGGATTCGAAGTTCGACTGCCCCTCTGCCCAGGCCCCATTTTCACCGTGATCAGTGACTCCACCGGGGCATTCATTAATTCTCGAAGAGCGTACACGTTTGAGAAGTACTGCTGTCCGCCATTCGAAAGTTAAATTTATTCTGGGTCCCAAAAGGCAACTGTCAGGCTTCATTGAAATCCTTTACTAGTATTTCCCAAAGGGGCCATGCATCATGGACTGCAATGTGCCAGCCATCGATAAAAGATCCAAGAACTTCCACGATAGTTCCCGGTGTTACCATAGGCGCCTTTAGGCGCCCAGTGACGCGTCACATGTATGTTACAAACCATATCTCAGACTTGTTGTCCCATTGTTGCGACCGTGGTCCGTGATGCTGCGTATGTATGCGTCATACGAGGGACATCTATTTAGGTTTAATGAAAAACATGCTATGATTGTAAATATAGGCAACATGAACGTGGCAGACCAACCCGTTGGACGATGAATTCGATCTCGTAGGTCGCCGCTCTCGAGTCCATGGAGTCCGAGGCAATCTGAGGCGATGGGACTCCCCCAAGACTCCCCCCACAGTGAGCCGCGACAGAGACCAGTCGACTAACACTCCGTAGGGACGGGGTTTTGAATCCTTCGTCTCTAGACCAACTCTGGACAAGGGATTTGAAACTGCGTTTGCGTGTGCGTTAATAAGATGACCTTATCAACGCAGTGTCACTTTCTCTGTTATCTTACTTGAGAAAATTCTCTTGAAAGCATAACCTTGACAATCGGTAATGAATCGGTAATTTTAGGTCATAGATGATAGCCTAGTACATGGGCCGATAATTCTTAACTCGACCCACGGCCACAGTATTCCTCAGTATTCTTCTGGACTCTGGAACGGGACCACGATTGGACTACAATGTCACGATGGCACTGTGAGGACCGGATCCTCTGAGGAATACTCGTTCCTCCCCTCGTTATTCTCGGATCGTGCCGGCAATGCAAAAGGTGAGGGAGGAGGGAGACATGTCTAATAACAGCGTGGACTTACGACAACTTCTAAACATATGTACTCATTACGATTCACCAGACTTGTCAGGCTGTGCGCAGGCTCTCGTCAATTTTATGTCAGATCCAGTCCTCTGACCAAAGTTCTTTTTTTGCTCCCAATTCAAATGTTCATGCAGTGTTCAACGTTGGACGTGGGTTTGGGCAGGCTCTCCGAAGAGTGAAACACGCAGAATCCATACACCACTCACTTAGGACATGTCATTGGTGGTGTTGTAGCGCAAAATTAAAACATGATACTGGATGGAGAGGTGGAGGGGGGAAGATGTGAAGAGTTCCGAAATTTTCTGAGTTTGCAAAAAGAGAAATCAAATCGTAGTGGAGTGGAAATCACCACACACGGATCAGGCAAGAGATCTAACGCTCCATCCCATAGCTTTGTCCCGCAGCTGTCGAATGAATGAATGCTCAGCAGACACTAACTGCGTGGCTCTTCAAAGCGTCATGGTCAATCAAGGGGAATGATTTAATAACTGCTGAACACAAGATGTACCCCAGGAGCGTTCTGTGGGGCATACTCAGGCTTGAAAACTCAAGATGGATTGTTAATGTTTTTCAATGAGTTACATAAGAGGAAAATCAATGTTCCAGAGGAGGCCTCGAGGAGGAAGGCAAAGTCGACAATTGAAAGACACAGTTTAGACATACATTTTTGGATAGTAGCGACAGATATAGCGACCTGAAAAACCGCTTGATAATTTGTGAAATTGAAAGAATTCTCAGCAGAGTGTCGGCAGTGTCGCCGGCTGTGGACGGGCCGGCCGAAAAAGGTGATATACAGCGCTCACGACGAAAACCAAAGACAACAAAAAGAGAAGAAGAGAAAATTGGGGCATCGTGGAAGAGATCCACGTGAGGGTGGTGGACGCGGAATTTCGAAGTTTGCAGTTTCAATAACCGGAGTTTTGCGAGTTGATTCTGGGACGACTGCGAAAGTGGAAAACAATAGAGGGGGGAATAAGGAACGTCTTGCGTGCGTTATGGTTTGGAGGAATATAAGCGCTGAGCGCTGAGCGCCAACCCGTAGAGCTATAAATGGCGAACAAGGAGGAGTGCTAGGAGAAACTAGCCACGACGAATCTGGTGCGCGTGGATGGGAGTCGTTACGCTGGATCCAAGTGGAACGACGAAGACAGGATAAGAACGAGCCAGATAAAATGGTGAGGGGGGAGAGGAAGCGTGACGAGCTGTAAGACTCTAGGCCATGACGGGAGCTACCATTGACGATTTGGCTGCTCCTAGCGCTAGTCTTTGTTGCACTGGTGTGAACCCAAACCGCAGATCTCGGAATGGCGAACGAGGAGGAAATTCTGGAAAAAGCCAGCCACGACGCATCCAGGCGCGTGGATGGGAGTCGAATTACGCAGGAGCCAAGTCGAATCACAAAAGCAGGATAAGAGCGATCCAAATTTCAAATCCGTGAAGATGACCGAACCGTGGAGAGGGGAAAGGGAAGAGCGACGAGTTGGAAGATTCTAGGCCATACGGCGAGTTCGCATTACTCGTGACATGCTTGACATTTCATGTTTCATTTGGGCGATCTTTTGATTCAAGGCCTCATTCTCTTGACGCAACCTGGCCTCAGAGGCCGACTTCTGTTGCAGTTGTGCTTCCAGTTGCTTGGATCGCTGTGCCAGGAAGGCCTGTTCAGAATCCCGAAGAATCTTTTATGCGAAGGGCGTCAAAAACAAGGAGATATGAAGATTACAGGAAATACGTACTTTCTTATTATCCTCGTGGATAACTTTTCTGACGTCCTGGATTAGTGCACTGACATTGGGAGATCCAAATCTTCTTTCCCCCGGCAAAAAGGACAATGTATAGCTGGGTCCCGCTCGTCCGGCCCAATCTGCACCTTCATGTCGTATCACGGCGGGATTGGCAACCTCCTGGATAATTCTCATCATCTCACTTGCAAAGAAATAGCAGTTACGCGTCTTCCAGCTGTAAGCCTTCTCGCTCTGATGGACCGCGTTGGCAATGACGCCAACGTCACGAAGCGTAAATGGGTTGTCGGACCGTTGAAATGTGTATGTATACAACTTGAATCTGACGCCTTTGAGAGCCTTTTCTCTAGATCTGTGGGGATTCAAGGTGCACCAATCGACGCGATCAACGTTGGAGACCAAGTCGACGGCAATGAACTTCTTTTCCTTCGAGATTTCGCTGGAAGAAGCAAATAAGGACCTAGATTCTTGCTTGTTCATAGACCTGAATTTGTACTCGAGTTCCCGTTTGATTTCCTGTTCAACGGTACGCCTTTTGGCAGCAGTACCCTGCAAAAACAATTCTAAGAAATAAACAGTGTGTTGGATAGTAAACGACGTACGATGAAGCAGCCCCCTTCAAATAGAGTATCGACTGGGTCGTCGCTATTGATGATAGCCTTGATGTTTTCACCTCGAGTCGATCGTTCAATAAGCAGGAAATGACCAGTTATAATCCTGACAACCAAGAACTCGTGTCCAATGATGTCATTTTCCTTCCCCCAGACGACCTCCTCGATTGCGTATCGATTCAGCTCGTCTTTAGTGGTGAATTGGTGGCGCATGCCCTTGGACCAATTTTCGACAGAGATGGGGTCCATCTTGGGGGGTATACAGAATGGTGATTGGCCCATAGTAGGTGAAGAAACAAAGATATGGAGGATTTGGATGTCTTCGTTGGAATTGGTGAAAATATGAGCGCGAAGGTAGGAGGGCCCCGAATGGCAGACTTCCAGTACAATCAAGCATGTTTTGACCTATATCGATAACCCAGGGCTTTGGGTTGCGCAGATTATAATTATTACGGGGTACAAGAGGGGTACAAGAGGGGTTTGCATGGAAGAAGTGACATTCGGGACTGTGACGGCGTCGGTCTGCCGACCATGCCGATGCCGTTTACCCAGTCAATAAGTACTTAAGTACCAATGTTTTCTCTCCTTTCCTTATTGTTCTTTCACAGAAGTATCAGATACTCGATCTTGAATAGATCGTTCATTTAACAGGGTTTTATTCCAAATTTATTCAGTCTTTTTGAGGTTCTCTTGTGCCGAGAATCGTGTTCTCACGCCTGGTCACAAGTATTTATCGTCACGCGACGCGCTCTAGATCGTGTCCTTGACTCTGACTCACTATTCACTATGTATGTATGTAGGCGGAAGCCCAACGGAAGCCTCGTGTTCCCGGTTTCTTGCTTTTTCTTGCCGTCTCATTTTCTGCGCAATTTTTTTGAAGATTGACACCTCAAAAGAAAAGTTTTTTGAAGAATTTGAAATCAGCAAAGATCGATTGTCGATGGATCCAAAGTGATGCAGTTTTCTCATTCAAATTTCACTGGAGGACGTTTGTTTGGGGAACATATGTAATTTTGAAAATAGAACATGGTATTCATGAGTTGGAAAAAAAGAACTATAATTTCTAGGCCGTGTTTCAAACCAATGAACCAATGAATATTACTTACTGAGTTGGTTAACGAGGGAAGATCAATCGATAATCTGCACGTCGACGAAATACCCTCGTTCCTTCCACTCCTTGCATCCATTCAAAACGGATTTAATTGCCGGCGCCTGTTGAAGCCTGATTTCTAAATGAATAACTGGCAGTGTCGAACCCAAAGACCCGCCACTGCCCCCGTCGGCACTAATAATAGGAAGACAACGTCTCTCTAGGAAGTTCGCTAGTTCCGCAGTCTCGAAAAAAGCAGTGGAATTGGTGTCGAGGTGAAGGATTTCGAGTTTGGGACACAGTAAGTTAGGGTCTTGTGCAGCTTCTGTAGCTTGGATGTCAACGTGAGCGCGATCACTGGAGTCGGAATTGATTTCGTTTTTCTTGAGTCCTTCAGTGAGAGCGTTGAAGAACTGCCGCCCTATCATTCTGTCACCGAACATCGCAGAGAGTTCATTGATCCGGAGCTCCTTCAATAATGGATTTTTTCGCAAAGTGTCGACGAGTATCGAGACACCCATGCTGTGTAGCTCAAAATAGAGCCAAAGGCGTTCCAATGACTCGACTTTGCTTCTCTCCTTCAATCGGTCGATCACATGCAGGATCGAATCTGGCCATTGCCACTGATTGCATCTTCCGCCGAGGAAAAGTGTCTTGAGATTGGGGAGGATAAGCAAGTCGAGTAATGCTTCCCTTCCTGGCGGGTGTTCAATGATCAGGGTCTCCAAGTTGGGCAAGGTGATTGGTTGGATAATCGAAGGGCTGTTTGCTCTGACGGTGACACCGTAGCCACTGAGCGTAAGAACCTTGAGTTGGAGACATAATGGCAGAATCTCTGCGAGCCACCAAGTTTCGGTTCGAGAAGCTCGAACATGGAATTCCTGCAAACCCTCAAAAATGGGAGAAGAGGAGGAGGGGATTAAGGACGTGTGGAATTGCCTGATGGATGTAATTTCGGTGAAAAACGGGACTTGATCGAGGCGAAAGGAATCGTGAGGGTCGACCCTGGAATACACCTGTGGTAAAATGTTGAAGGATGAGAGATTGGGAAAGTCGTTGGCCCGTAAACCATTGAATTCTGCGTATGTTTCTGCGGGTGTATAGAGATGGATGGTCTCCCAACGGCGAGAAAATGGGATGATAGTGCGGATCAAGGATCGCCCGAATTCTGTGTTGTCCTTTGCTACGATGCATATCTTCAATGGCATGTACTGGGAGAGAAACAGCCTAGATTTGACGAGCTCGAGGATTTGGGGTGGGGTCTCCCTTTCGTTGCCGTATTTCATGTCATGAGGAACCTTGACGAATAACGTATTCCACAATTCAGGCATCCCATGGGCACACCTTCTCCAACCCGGGGATACTGAGCCCAGAATGGTGGGCGCGCGAGGCAGGATCAAAGATGAAGAAGAATGTCCTGGTGGGATCCAGAAAACGGGGTCTGCTTCTGCTAGAGCTGGGATGTTTTCCGATGATGCTACAAGCAGGAATATCTTCTGCCATATTTCGAGAGGAACATGACTGCACGCTGAATCCAGTTGGATGACTACGTCTGGGCAAGGCATTGTCGTTGATGAATGGCCTCGGATGCTTGAACGCAGCTAAGAGGAAGAGGAGGAGATGCCTCGTGGACTGATAGGGATTGATATCAGTTTGCAGATTCATCCGCCATGACTATCCGCCTTCACGTAAAGTGTCTGATAAGCTCAACGCCCATACACCAGTGCCACAGAGGCTTTGTCGTGCTCGTTACACCAAGTACGATAAGAGCATCGTCCCGTGAAATTTCCAGTCGATTTGCATTCGATGGTTTCAAGTTGCTTTCTTGGTCGTCAGAAAGCATATTGAGAGGCCAAAGCCGAATCCTTTGCAGGTCATCGATTCATCTCTGGAGCCGAAAAGCGAACTCAGGTTCGCCACCCTGTGCAAGTCAAGCCGGAATGTAGTGGAGGTTGAAAGTATAAATTTGAGTCCCAAGTCCGATTACGACCGTGAAGGAGCGAAGCCCCTATTTATAGATTACGTAAGCGACCACTGGTCACAGAAATTGAAATTTTGATCCTTTCGAACCCAACAATCCATCCATTCAAATTCCAGATATTCACTAACTTCTAGGCCACATTATGCCCTCTACCATTGTATTATCATAATAAACACTATATTTATGAAGTGAGAGACAACCTTTCTTTTGCCAAAGTCGTCGAACTCAAAACAACATTTTCTAGAAAGTATCCTTCCTATTTCCTTTGCTATTACAGAATTTTGCAATTTCTGGGGACCGGTACAAGCGCAGTTGAAGTCACTCGAACGTGAGGAAGCAAATTTTGAAGGGGAAGGAATAGCCATTTAAGAACGAAACTCGAGCTTGTTCGTCGGAAAGGCACGAACAAACAGTTCCCCTACGTTCTCTATATTGACTTGGAGGCGATACAACTCTTTTAGATGCTCCGTTCTTCACGAATCCAGTTATCCTATCTACAACGTATACCACCAGATCAATTCCTTGGAACCCGGCCTTTAGTCGTTCGCCGACATCGGAGCGGTCCTTCTAAAAGGTCCAAGCCGAACCTACAGACTCTACAACGACTCCTGGACAATAATTCTGAACCCACTCCACGCACAGGTCTTGATAACCTCGTGCCCTTTGGATCACGACAACAACAGCACCAACAGCGCCGTCCACCCTATAACCAACAGCACCAACGGCATCACATACCCCACGAACAACAACATCGACCATTCTTACCCCACCAAAAACCCTTTCGACCACCACAAGGTCGCAATGCTTATTGGGACAAGGTCTACGCACCTTCCTTCCCTGATATCGCTGATGCAGATGTCACATCCTACTTCGAAGACAACGTCAAACTTTGGGCCAACGCACTCACCACATCTAACCGCATGATATCATTTGGCTTCGACGCTGGAGACTCTCGAAAACTCCTCCGAGCATTCGCGAAAGACGTGATGGCGCACCGTCTTTCGGACCCTGAAAACTCCACGTACTACGGCCTCGAACGGTTCGGCCACCACCATCATATCAAGAACGTCAGCATCGATGAGATATATAGCACCATCTTCTTCTCATGGGCCGCCGACCCCGCCGTAGCGGAGGAACTAGAAAAGAACACGGGTGTCCGACCTGACACTCTCGAGCTTGTACATCGACTGGTCGCCGCGACGAGTCGACCGTATCCCGCAGACGAGTTTCCAGGAGCTCGTACCATTCGACGGAAAGTCATCCTCCATGTCGGTCCGACGAACAGCGGGAAAACACATCACGCGTTACGGGCACTCTCAGCAGCGGACAGTGGCGTGTACGCCGGCCCTCTACGTCTCCTGGCCCATGAGATCTGGGATCGTCTGAACACGGGCAAGATCGTGCCCTTGGGCGTTGAAGCATCTCCAGCCGACTTCACAGGGAACGGAAATCCCAAGTACGCCACACCTTGCCACATGGTCACGGGCGAGGAGCGCAAGTACGTCCCAAACGCGCGGCTGCTGAGTTGTACGGTGGAGATGCTCCCGTTTTTCCAGACCTTCGACGTCGCGGTGGTGGATGAAATTCAATTGATAAACGACCCGGAGAGAGGCTTTGGGTGGGCGAATGCTGTCTATGGCCTGAGGGCAAAGGAGTTGCATTTATGTGGAGAAGAAGCGGCCGTTCCGATTGTTCAAAAGCTTCTGCAACACACCGGAGACGAGATCATCGTGAAACGGTATGAGCGACTCACTCCGCTCGTTGTCGAGAAGAAAGGCCTAGGTGGAAGTCTCAAGAACGTGAAGAAAGGGGATTGCATTGTCACTTTCAGCCGAAACAGTATTTTCAAGGTCAAGAAGACTGTCGAACAGGAAACAGGGTTAAAATGCGCTGTGGTTTATGGCCGGCTGCCTCCTGAGGTCCGAAATGAGCAGGCGGCACTCTTCAACAATCCTGACTCAGATTACGATGTGATCATTGGTAGCGACGCCATTGGCATGGGTCTTAATCTGTGAGTACTTTCCCAATTCCTCCTCCTTATCCACAGAAAATTTATTGTCAATCCATAGCAAAATCCAACGTGTCATATTCGAGGCCATGCACAAATACTCCGGCGTCGACGGTGGCAGAACCCCTCTCTCAATCTCCTCCGTCAAACAAATCGCTGGTCGCGCAGGCCGTTATGGCCTGCACAAAGATAAAATCGATCTCGGGGGCACGACCACCACTCTGAACGACGACGACCTCCCTCTCCTTTCGCAAACCATCGGATTACCGAACAGGCCCCTCGCCTACGCGCATCTGGACGTCCGGCCAGAAAACCTTTCGAGCGTGCTGTCCATACTCCCAAGTGGAACTTCGATGGAAACCGCTACGCAGGCATGCAGATACATTGGTCGACTGCCTTCTTATTGCCGCTATACGTCGATGACTGGTAGGGAGCCGACGTATAAGTTCATTGACAAGGAATGGAGCGACATGAGTGTGGGAGATAAATTGACGATCTTGAATGCTCCTGTACCATGGAGGGACACGGTGACGGCAGACCTCTGCAGACGGTTGTTGCATATCCATGCGGACGAGTCGTCGGTCAGGTTGGAGCATATCATGAAAGGACACGACTACATGAGGATGACAGAGGAAATCGAGAAGTCGATGAACGAGGACATGACAAAGGGCGAGGCTGCGGAAGGGGCAATGGAGGACCCACCATCGTCGTCGTTGGGCGGAGAGGAGCCAGTGGAGAACGACACCAAGCAATCTTCCAAGAAGGGCTCGAAAAAACCAGCCAAGAAACAACGGAAATTCGTCAACGCACAGGGCCTTATGTCCCTCGAGATCCTGCATAAAGTCCTCGTCTTTTACATCTGGATGGCATTCCGAAACCCCGTCGTCTACTCGGATGTCAACGAGGTGATGGAGCTGAAGGAGCGGGTGGAAAAGGTGCTGAATTGGACGTTGAGTCAAATGAGTACGGGAGCTCTCGCCCAAACCCCCAATTCTCATTCACAACCCCCCTCAACCTCAGAAACGGTGGAAGATCGGACGCTGCTCTTAGATTTACACCACCTTTAATCATCTTCATGTCGAACACCTCATTATCATTAGGTTCCATCTTGCTGCTTGTTCAAAGCAAGTTTCAAACATTCGAACCCCAATGGCTACTAGTTTCTCGTAGCAGTTCCACAGTAATAACCAGATAGACGAGGTTTGAAATGACATATTCTGGTCATCAAGTGCATCGTGTATACATAATGCTATTGCCTTTGCCGTGCGTACTACGGATAAAACCATTCGATTCGCAAGGGGTCCTCTGTATTAAAGCCATGAGGCCACGTCGGGTCCAATATAGTTATTACTTCATCATCTTTAAGGACTTCGACATTGCATTTTTTCTGTATCGCTTCGTATTCATGCGGACAAGATGCTTGCAAATCGGAATGAAGTAGTTTGCAGAGTCGCACGTTGAGCTTGTCACGAGCGAGGACGAGAGTGCTCATGGCTTGAAGGTCATGTTTCTTCCAAGACTGGCCACTGAGAAGACTGATACTGGTGAGTTTCGGCCAGTATTCACGAACATGTTCGTTTGGCCAGTAACCATTGTCGCCGCCGCTACAAATGCATACAATGAGGTTCTCGATGTTGCTAGTGACGAGTGGTATCCGCCAAGCGAAGCTGGTGGGGGAAGGGAAGGTATCCAGAAAGACCAAAGTTTCCAAAGAAGGGAAGAAATACGAGATTTTTTCGATTCCGCGTCCATCTTGTTCAGAAGCATCTTCCTCCAGATCGAATTTATCGTCATAATTAACCACCAATGTTTTCAAAAGAGGTGCCCGAATAATAGATAACACATCGGCCATGTATTCATTATTGGAGTAGCGGAGATGCTTGAGGTTGTTCATGTTAACAATAGGTTTGTGTTCTGGGGTATGGAAGATCTCTCCGATTACTGATAAATTGGCCAGAAGAGGCATTGATAATATCTCGAGGAATGCTTCCCAGGAGTAGGGGATGCAGCCGGAGTCGTATTTTAATTCGATGTGCAGTGTAGTGACGTTGGCAGAAGGTGGTATGTAGAGAGGGCTACAGTTTAATTGGAAATGGCGAAGTTTTGGGGCACCCCCTTGCAGAAGTAAAGGATTATGAATCGGCTTATTAGATGAGTAATCGGGATGCCGGGACGAATAGACAAAGTATTCGAGTTCGGGAGCGGAGGCCGTCAACAAGTTGGGCAGGCGAACTTCCAGGTCCAGGTCCTGATGCACCAGCAATGTCACAATTTTCCAACGATTGATGTGCTTTATAGCCATGTCCAACAATTGTTCGTGTTCTTTGAGTTTGAATTTTTGTAACGATATGAGTCCCCACCGCCATCCCACAAAGTCAAGGAAAAGCTCGAGATTTCGGGAACCCGACCTCTTGAGGTATGTGTCAAATCGAGTTACGGTGTTGCTGATGCCTGTAGATTCGACCTTCCGCGAGGAAAAATAAAACCTGGTCCATAGAGAAGCACAAGAAAGTGCGACGTCGCGCCATTTTGTGCAGACTTGCGAGATGACGACCTCAGGGAGCATTGGTGATCCCTCTTCGCTAGACATGTTCTCCAGATCGTGGGTTGAAGAAGATAACTCGAAAATCATGCACGTCACTTCAGTCGGAAGGTTCAACAGTGCAGATAATCCGTTGACTATCTTCCCATACTCGGCTCGATTTCCTTCAGACTGAGGTCTATGCGGTCCAAGTCACCTTCAGAGCGTTGGATCTGGGACTGAATGCGTTGAATTTCATTTTGGAAGCGTTGGATTTCGTCTTCGACTTGTCGACGTGATTTTTCTAATTCCTTCCGCTTTTCTTCAAGCTTACCCAAGGCAAGATCCCTGAGCTGTTCATGTCCAGAAGAAAAACCGTCCTTGCTAGCCATCTTGGATAGAATCAATCTGAGTATAGATCAAGCAAAAAGTTAATAGCACATTTAACCAGTTGTGACACGGTTCACCAGAACACTTACCGAGAATTTCAAATGCCAATGCCCGAAGCGTCAAAGCTTAAACGGGATAGGAACAATGCGAATCAAAGAGAAGTTCTTGTCGGATTGTCACTGCTTTGAATCGGTTGATTTGCGCAATGTAGAACCAATAAGCAAGAGCAAAGAGTATGGAAAGAGTAGACCATTTGCAAACTGATCGGCGACGCGTATTTCCCACGCATCGCGTCGTGGGCTCCTTAATTAGTGGCCCGGCTCTTGAGCCCAGTGGTAGTCAGTCCCTCAACAAGAAGTACGTCGAAGAAATAAAAGGCATCATCATGAAAATGATACCTGCTTATAGATTAAGACAAATAAGTTCCACTAGAAAATTAGCCACATCTACCGTTATTGCACTCCTTATAATGTGTAGGGATGTATAGTAGGAAATGACAGCGGTGGTGATCAATCTCATATTGTAATAACAAATCAGATGTTTGGATGCTTTAATAATCAAGGGCATCATATACGTATATAGCATGTACACTAGTGCATATAGTTTCTAAATTGGAAAGGATCCTCATTCAACGCATATTCCGGGAAATCAAATCCTGGAGGCCACGTTGCCTCCAAGGCAGTCCTTGCTACTTCAAGGTCAAGTACATCGAGAGTGCGTCGTGTCTGTATCACTCGATATTCATCCGCACAATGTGCCTGCAAATCGACATGAAGTACTCTGGAGATTCGCACATTAAGGTCACGAGCGACGACAAAGGCGCTCAAGGCTTCAAACTTATGTGGGTAGCGGAACGGGCCACAGAGAAGAGTGATAGTGGTGAGTTTGGGCCAGTATTCACAGACGCGTTCATTTGGCCAGGGTAAATATTCTCTCTCTGGATAAAAGCCTAGTATGAGGCTCTCGATGTTGTTGGTGACGAGTGGGATATGCCGAACGAAGCTCGCAGAGGAAGGCAAGGACTCGAGAAGGACCAACGTTTTCAAAGAAGGGAAGGAATACAAATTGTCTGCGAGTCCCCGTGCATCTTGTTGAGAAGCATCTTCCTCCGGATTGAAGTTGCTGTCATAATGGATGACCAATATTTTCAAAAGAGGTGCCCGAAGAAATGGTAATGTATCGGACATGTCGTTATTGGAGTAACGGAGATGCGTGAGGTTATTCATGTTAACGATAGGTATGCGGTCCGGAGCAGAAAAGATATTTCCTGATATTGACAGATTGGACAAAAAAGGCATTGATAATATCGCGAGGAATGTTTCCCAGGAGTAGGGAATGTCGGGCGACCTGGAATCAATTTGCAGTGTGGTGAGGTTGGCGGGCGGTGGGATGTAGAGAGAGTTACAGCGTAATTGGAAAAAGCGAAGTTTAGGCGCACCACCCTGCAGAAGTGAAATGTTTGGGTTGTCTTCTGATCGAAAATCCGGGGAATAGATATGCCAAGATGAATAGACAAAGTATTCGAGTTTGGGAGCGGAGGCCGTCAACAAGCTGGGCAGGAGAGCTTGGAGGTCCTGGTGCTGATGCAGCAGCAATGTCACAATCTTCCAACGATTGATGTTCTTTATCGCCATGTCCAATAATTGGCCATTTCGTTTTCGTGACAGGTTTATCCACCGAGATATCCTAAAGTCGAGGAAAAGCTCGAGATCCAGGGAACCTGACCTCTTGAGGTATGTGTCAAATCGAGTGATGGTGTTGCTCATGCTGTATTTGACCTCGTCGACAGAAAAATAAAACCTGGTCCATAGAGAAGCACAAGAAAGTGCAATGTCGCGCCAGTGTGTGCAGACTTGCGAGATGACGACCTCAGGGAGCCTCAATGATTGCTCTTTGCGAGACGTGTTCCCAAGACTGCCGGTTGAAGAAGATAACTCGAAAATCATGCACGTCACTTCGGTCGGAAGGTTCAACAGTGTCGATGCCCCGTTGACTATTTTCCCATACTTCGCACGATTTTCCTTCAGACTGAGGTCTATGCGGTCCCGTTCACCTTCGGAGCGTTGGATCTCGGACTGGATGCGCTGAATTTCATGTTGGAAGTGTTGGATTTCGCCTTCCACTCGTCGACGAGATGTTTCTAATTGCTTCCTCTTTTCTTCAAGATTATCCAAGGCAAGATCCCTGAGCTGTTCATGTCCAGAAGAAAAACCGTCCTTGCTAGCCATCTCGTGTAGAATCAATCTGAGTATGGGTCAAGCAAAAAGTTAATAGCACATTCAACCAGTTGTGACAGGGTATACACCAAAACGCTTACCCAGAAATGCCAATGCCCGAAGCGTCAAAACTTCAACGGGATAGGAACAATGCGAATCAAAGAGAATTTTTTTGTCGAATTATCACTGCTTTGAATCGGTTGCTTTGTGCAATGTAGAAACAATGAGCACTGAAATTGAAAGACGGCATTGCAAAACTGATCAGCGACGCGCCAAGGGAAAATCCGAGAACCCGTCCAAAAAAGGAGTTGCCCAGTTTGTGCCCAGTGATAACAATCCCTCACAAGAGAGCACATGGAAGAAATAGAAAGTATCATGGCAATGATACCTGCTTATAATATTACGACCAAGCTTCACCAGTAAATTAACCACATCGACCACGATTCGATACCAGATTCACGCCTGCACTCCCCGCTGTCAGATTCTTGAAGTTACCAAATTGCCAATTGAAGCAATCCTATATGCAAGAAAAGGGTCAGATATCTGCATCCAGACAGGATGACGGAGAGAACACGAAGAGAGCAATGTAGGAAAAAACGAAAGAAAAGAGAAAAGGAAAAGAGAAAAAAGGACAAGGGAAAAAAGGGAAAAGGAAAAGAAGGAAAAGGGGAAAGAGAAAAAGAAGAAAAAGAAAAGGAAAAACAGAAGAAGACATACCGTACAAACACCATCGACACCCTCGATTTGAATCGCCGGTTTCGCGAGCGGAACTTCTCTGAATACCTTCTTGTCCTCTTCTCCGTCCCCATCACCCTCGCTGGGCTTCCGCCTCCACCCCCATCCCAACGTAGCCAACCATCCATTGCGCTTTGCTTTGCTTTTACCCTCCTCCTCAACCTCCCCATTAAACTCATCCTTCCACTCCCCACTGTCCCCCAAAATCCTGTCGATGACGACTTTGATGGGGTGATTCCGAATATCAACGGACCACCCTAATTTCTGAACGGTGTCGTAGAGGATAACTTGGCCGACATGGCAACGAGTCTCGAGAGCGAAGCCACCGATGGCGCAGAGGGAGGTGACTCCGGTGCAGGTGCCCATTGGAATTGGCTGGGGTGCGGAGGTGATGTGTGAATAAAATAAAGGAGAGTGGAACGAGAGAAAAAAAAGACTTACATCGGCGGTGTTGTAGACATGGGTTATGTGGTGCGTTGAGGGCTGAACATTGACAGAGGGAAGTAAGCATACAGAGAAAGAGGGGAAGAAATGCGAGGATTGCTTACCGGAGGTGGGAGATGAAGTCTTTGAGAAGCCAGGCGTTCAGCTGGTGCTTCGAAGGCTACGACTGGGGCACCGAAAGTAGTTCCCATGAGTGCAGCCAAACCTCCTCCCAAAGAATGTCCAGTCAGCCAAATGTTGGCATTTGGGTACATGTACGAGACGTTGTGATAAAGATTCTATATGTTATATGAAAAAAAGGTTAATCTGAGGCCTCGAAGTAATTTTTTTTTTTAAATGACTCACCAGACCAATCGGGTAAAAGAGACCATCGTCTTTCATAGCTTCTTCAACGCAATCTGTGTCACACCGATAATTACGGTCCGCACAATCGCACACCGTGGACCAAGTCGGCCCAACACGAGCACAACAACAAGAAAACAACAGATTGTCATTCTTCTTATCCTTCCCCACCGTTGGGCCGCCTCCACCAACCAACCACCCCGCAGAAGTGCCTTTGATCGCAATGACCACTGTGGCGTTATCATTCGAGACGAAAACATGTCCACGCATGCCATCTTCCTCCGGCTCCCATCCAAACGGATCAGAATGCCAATCGTCTGAGATGTCATACCAATCCGAGGCGGTTGTGTTGTCGGCTGCGTATGTGTTGTATGCCATCTTGGCTAAGTGCAGGAGGGTGCTGCGTTTGGTGACGTCTGGAGTGGGGATCTCCCAATCTTTCCACCCCAACGTGGATGTGGTGGTGTCTGTTCGGTACCGGCCCTTCCGTGCTGAGTCGAAGGCACTGAAAGACTCGGGACGAGGAACATTGGCGTTCCGTGATATCACAGAGAAAACAGTCTCATCTCCGTCAGAAAATGAGGCTGAGGGTTTGATATCGGAAAATATAATCCGTGAGCTGTTGGTGACTGCGTGTTGGTGGCGAAGCTGGAAGGTTATCGACGAGCTATCGCTGCCACTGGTATTCGGAGGCTCCGATTGCGCAGCAAGGAGGCTAAATATGAGGCCTTGGAGGGTGGCCGGGAGTCCAAAAAGCATTTGTTAAATCTAGATTATTGGTGAATAATGTTAGGAAGAGAAAGTAGATGGAAGCAGTCGGGGTCAGAGTGACGGTTCTAGTGCAAAGGCAATCTAGTGGCATGCTCCCCTCAGGCTGGGGTAAAGTGTCATGTGACATCATGTACCGCAACTTCGGCACGCTTCGGCAATTGTTACCACCCGGGACTTGGACGAAAGAGTCTCTTTCTCACCTCTTTCTGCCATCTAACAATCTTGTACCAATGGCCAAAAAGCATCCCAACGAAACCCATCTCTGGCCTTCAAATAAGTAAAGCTTCGACAAATAACTCACTTACACCGGAGATTTATCAATATTTATTTCTTATGACTCGCGGTGCTTGGTCTCTCTTTGGGCTCTCTCCAGGATACAACGGTGATGGTTCCAACTTGGCTGCACTTTCGAGCTAGTGCTCGGACAGGATATAGCTCCGTGGGATATACCAAATACTGGCCTAACATCCGGAAAAATAATATTGGGCCTGGGATGATCGATGACTCTCGGTGCTTGACTCGTCGATTTTCGCAAAAGGACGCCAGTACTACGTCTACTCGGTGTATGGCGGCGATCCAGAGGCTATCTTGCATCGCATCTTGCATCTGCGATGTATACAGTATGTGCTGTCGTGTCCGTTGAATCATAGGTCGATGTCGACTAAGCGCTCAGCCTGGTTCGCTCGAGTAGTCAGTGGTCAGCCACTCGATCCACGATCACTTAGTCTCCAAGTCAGCCTCGCCCACACATAATTCATATAAAGTGGCAGTTTTTTAAAAAGAACAATGGTACTGTCCGGAACCCACCGCTTCAAAGCTCATGACCAAGTTCAGCCTTCGTTTAAAATCATTCTCGAACTCCACCCCGACTTCCCCTTCCACCTCCCCGGTAGACGATGCCACTGGTGGAGGAGACTCCCCTTACCAAACGAAGAAACGATCAAAACCCCAACGGACTCCGAATAAATACCTGACCAACCTTCGCGAGAACCGTTTCTTCACCCTTCGAAAGCGTCGAAGCCGGGAAAGGGAGGGCGAGCAGGACCTCCAGGTGGACAGGATCCCCACACCGAAGTCACTTCCAGGAAGGGGGAAGAGCCCATTTTCTGGTACTGCCACTGCCACTCTTCCCAAGACCCCACAAATCGCGTCCCTCTTCTCTTCACAGGCCGTGCGCTCCGAGAGCCATCGGCATCATCACAGGCAATACGCCGTCAGCCTATCCAGCTTCCCGCAGATCAGAAACGTGATGATGGGTCACTCTGCCTCTCTCGACCCAGAATCTCCGTCCGTCAGTCGTCTAAGGAGACTGAACTCGCAAAAGCAAAGAGTCACATCCGCTCCGATCGACCTTGGTGCGATGGGGCATATTCTGAATGACGAAGATTCAGTTGCTGTTGCTGCCGCCGGTGTGGATAATAGTTCTGGTAGTGTGGTTCTCCTGGAAGAAGGAACCATAGTTTCGATTTCCCAATCCATCATGCCTATACCGTCCCTGATCCTTCAAGCACCTACGTCAGGTAGCGGAGGAGAGTTAAACCAAAGCACAGATTTTTCCGATCCAGCAGGTGCAGACGATCCATCAACAGACCTTCCGCCTCCCGTCATCATTCACGAAAAACCCTTTTCCTCCACCGGGAAACAGACCACTGCCACCGGCTTCCATCGTTCTCTCCTCATCCTCCAAGAAGCAGCCAAGCGACTTCAAGCGGAAGGAGAATACACACAATGGTCTCTCTTCTGGTTTCTCATCCTCCCAACCATCATATTAGCTTCGATGGCCACATTCACCTTCTTCCCAACTGATACTATCTCGGATGTCAGATTGATATTCGGGATGAACAACTCGATCTCCATCCCGTGCATCGTTGGTGTGTCGGTTGCTGCTTCGCTGCGTTGGGTTCTGTGGATTGCAGCATCGTTGTTCTATTCGTTTTGTGAGATGGATCTTGAGGCGTTTTTTGTCGAGAGGAAGGATGGGATTGTGGATCAGGATGGCAAGCGGGTCGCACAAGCAGATATCGTATCGGGTATTTTTGGATAATGGACGTTTTTTTATACAGGTAGGGCGAATGTTTTGGATTTTTTACATGTCGATTGAACTTTTGATTGATTTGCCATACACTGTATTTTCCATTTTAGTAGATCATTTTTTATAAGTTAATTAATTCATGTAGTTTCATCCTTGATGGATGGAAGAGACAATTAGATAGATGGTGTCGAATAAATCAGGCATTTTATTCGGTTTCGGATCCTAAAACCCAAAAATAAAGAAGAGAGAAAGAAAGATTATGTGCAGACCACGTATTCCTAAGCCTTAAGACAGAAACTAAACGGCCACCGTCCTTTTCGTCAATCCAACATCAAGGCTTCAGATGCACCCTCCGACTTGTTCTAGACATGTAATGAACCAACGAGTTGATCTTGATGATGAAGCGGAATTATGCAGAGGACAGGCGATGTCGAGGTCGTACAATTTTATTCTCGTCGTCCCGTATTTCTTCAAACGTCGACGACGCATCGGACGCCACAGAGTCGTTATCAGAGTCCAAAGACCTTTCGTCATCCAAACATTTATCTGGGATCTAGAAAGTCAAACGGTCAGTGATTTCTATTTTTTGAAAACCCAAAAAAACAAAGAGAAAAGAAAGAGAAAAGAGGAAAAGGACGTACAGGCAATCGAGCGATATAAGCAAGAAGTGAAGCACTCGCCGCCCATATGAACACTGATCTGAGACTCGCGGCGTACGAATCCCTAGCTAATCGCTGGACGTCCGGCGGCAGTTTGGCGACTAGCTTGGCTGAATGTTGGATCTTCCGGATGAGCTAGAAAGATAAAAGAAAAAAAAGAAAACAAAAGGCAACGTGAAAAAGATGCGGAAAAGGGGTTAAGACTCTTTTGGATTTTGAAGAGAATAGAGGGTAAAAAAACGGACCTCCTCGGAACCGACTCCTCCGGGAATGCGAGCGTGAAGTTCGGTGTTGAGCCTGGATTGGAAGACCGCAGATGCTGAGGCGAGGCCACCGACTTGACCTATATGGTGAAAGGAAAAAAGAAAAAAGAAAGAAAGCGAGTTCAATAATCATCCAATGACAAAAAAAAGAAAAAGAAAAAGAAATTGGATATCTTACCCAATCCACGGAGTAGCTGTGCAAATCCTGTCCCGACGGCCATTTGTGACTCTGGTAGGTGAGAGACCAAAGCAACTTTTCGAAGAAAAAGAAAGAAAGAAGGGGAAATGTTAAAACGTCAGGGAATCACATAGAAAGGCGAAAAGGCTCACTATACATGGTTTGCAAAACGACGGCATTCCCAAACCCGAGTGGCATCTTTTTTTAAAAAGAATCTCAGTTCATTTATTTTCCTACCCCCTCCCGAAAAAAAAGAGAAGAGGGGAAGAAAATAGACGTACGATAGTCAACCAAAGATGTGCAGGAGATGAATTCTCTTTCATCTGCGTCATGAGTACAGCAGCGATGAATGGAAGTATTCCAAAAATGAGGTTCATGGTTTTATATCTCGCATGCCGGCGCATCATCCAACTAGAATGAGATATTTGTGAGTTAACATTGTTTTTTTCTTTCTTTCTCGGAAATAACGTAACGCACCCTGCGAAAAACGAGCCTCCAGAGATACATATACTGTTCGGTAGGAGGTGCAGTCCTTGTGACAAACATCAGCTTACGATGACCAAAAGATATTCAAAGAAAGAGAAAAGGCAAGTACCTGCAGTCGATGCAGAGGACAACATGACCGTTTGGAACCACGTCGGGAAGAAATACGTCACCGACAGATTACAAACGGCTACAAGAGCATTACTACACCCAACCAATACGGGTACCTTTTGAGTGAGAAGGTACGCTGGAAGTATGGGCTCGACGGCGACGTAAATCTCGATGAGGATGAAGAGAATCGAGAATGCGATCATGGAGAGGAAGGAGCTCCACACGTATATATTGGTCCACTACAGACATGTGGTTGTTAGGATCAACAGCATCGAAAGAAGTTAATGTCATGGACGAACTGGAAGGTCTTCGCTGTATCGTGCGCTCAGGAAGCACAGTAATGAGCTGACCTGTATTTTTTTCATGCAGTCAGGTTGGCAGTGGAAATGTTTCTGAGAGAAACAACGCACAGATGCAAGAAGGCTAAAAGTACCACCGTAATCGATCCTTTTTAGAATATCAGACGAAGAGCTTCCTGCCCCCTAAAAATTTCCAAAAAAAAAAAAAAGGTTATGAGTGTCAATGGTATCGGAAAACCGTTGCAATGCTTACAGGGACAGTGTATGTTAGGTTGCAAGCTGCTAGCACCAAGGAGACGACGAAAAAGGGGACTTGGACGATAAAAGCCCATCTCCAACCGAGCCTAGTGATGAATGCCTCAGATTAACTCTGGTGTTCCTTTTGATTATAAGGTTTAACATCAACTAACCAGTCGGTTATTAACCCTCCAATCGGGCCTCCTAAGCCCATTCCGAGCTAAGACCACTTGGGGTCAGTACTTGACGCTTTTATCAGCGATAATCCGATAGACTTACACCATAAAATATCCCCCCTATACTTTGAATGAAACTTCGGGACTGCGAATGAAAGATAAGGAGGTTATAGGGTGAATCTAGGCAAGGAAGACGAACTCTGAGGCTGTACATATCACTAGTTATAATGCTATCATCGAGAAAAAGAGAAGTCAGCTATCGACCTCTGGGCAGGTAGAACATCTAGCTTTAACTCACGAGGACGTCGTAAATATACCCCCTCCGCCCATTCCAGAGATCTATATGATTGAAGCGTGTTGTTACAAAGGAGAATCGTGAAAGAGAAAGAGATCATACAAAACGAGAGATGATTAACATCTGCATGCTGTTAGAGAGACTACATGCGATAATTCCAAGCATAGCGAACAACACGGCACATTGATTGGCACCTCTCCGACCCATAACGTTGCTCAGCCTCCCATAGAGCGGCGTAAACGTGCACGTTGCTAACAAATATCTAGAGATTAAAAAAAGTCACGTCAATGGGAAATTATTAACATGAGACGAATGGGTTTCTTACGAGGTACCAACCCAGCTGGCTTCATTTGACTTCTGGAACTCGGACGATATTGAGGGAAGCACTGGGTGTAGGGTTCTTTCAGTACATGAATAGGTCCATGAGAGAGTCAACACAAACTAGTGGGGACGAGAGTCACTGGATGAAAGAAATGAGAAGGATATATCGACTGTAGATGAGCCAATGTCATTTTATTCAAATGGAGGAAGATACGAACAGTTCAACGCCTGTAGGGAAATCAGCAATCATATACATATTTGACCGTCCAATAGCAATGTCAACGCACCGAAAGAAATTGTCCTAACCAGATGCCCACCAATATCCGTTGGCGTGATCCAGCGGAAATCTCGAGTGGACCAAGGGACGAGATAGATTGAACTGGCGAGCTGAAGTCCAATCCATATTTAGATGGCTCCAAAGTCGTGACAGAGGAAGACGAGGAAGAAGATTGCAACAACCGATCTCGTTCAGTGTAAGTCGTAGGCATAGCGGTCCTCGTTGGTTGTTGAATTCCTGGGACAGAGAGGGATGTGAGATACAAAATGATGATTGACACGATATATATATCCATAGCGCCCTCCTCGAAGAAGCAACAGGGTTAAACGTTGAACGTCGCTGACATAGGGGCACCCCACTGCCAAGCCAGATAGTGTACTATAAGCTTCATGATCTACAGGCGGATGGAGCATAATGGAGCAAAGAAATGAACGACTGGACGATTGAGAAGTTTCAGGCGCCAAGGAGGACGTCTAAGGTTTCGTGCGTAATATTGCACCATCGGTGTCGGGGCCTAGTGGAACATGAAGCTTGAAGGTTGATTCATGTACATAGACGCGGTGGTGGTAAGGGTCCGCGAGGCATTGGAGATTGAACTTTGAACTTTGGAACATTCGGTGCTGATACCCTGACAATCGAGATGCCCCTTTGTGTATAGTTTCCGTCGCGACAAAAGTGTTAATAGACACATCATGCTATGTGCTATCGTAGCCAAAGAATCGATAATACACCGATCACGCTTCCAGGTGATAGGTCATCTCGTAATAGATTGCAGTATTCCTTGAACCAGAACAGGACCACAATGCTTGGCATTTCTGCCATGGAGTAGGGCCAGAGCCTGATGAAGCGATGGATTTCGTTTGAAGAGTGGGATGATATGATCCTGTAATGTGGTGTCCTCGGGGGATCAAAAGCCGAGGTGATCGTAGGACCATCGTAAACGGGGATCATTGGGGACCAGAAACGGGGCCAATGTCTAGAGACGTGGAAAATTAGGAAAAAGATATTCTAATTGGCATTTCCTTGAAAAAGGGAGCCGGACAACGCACGCAAACGGTGACGATAATGATACTTATTTGAAAGAGTGCTCACAGTCAACTAACAGTTGCCAGTGAAATTTGAGTAGTTGAAGCAATTGCCAATAAGTTCATGGTTTGAATAAAACATATGCTGTGAAGAAATTGAACTGATCAGATTTTAGTGAGAAAGTTTGAGATGAATTCCATACTATTTTCATGATGGTTGAAAGAAACAAGAAAGATTTGAGAAACTCAAAGAGTCGGAGGATTTGCTGAATATGGACGATGTCACGCAGGGTGACAAAAGGGCATATGATCATGTGACGTGACAGGCGTGTTGAACATTCCAAAATGGCGGCTCTTGTCGCTGCCCCTACTATCATTACTACTTTGAGACTCTGGAAGGAAACGTCCAGCAGTGGTAACACTCAAGGGTATACATTATCCTTTTGAACAGTATTCGTTTGATGCTGAATTATCTATAGGCAAATGTCCAATAGAATTCCGTTTACCAAGAAGGACGACGAACTCCTGGTACAATATATCGCGAAGAACAATCCTGAACCTCGTGGACGTACAGGGAATAAGTTATACATCACTCTTGTTGAAAATGTGAGTTCTTGCTTTTTTATCTCGATCCACATTCACCAATAAATTATAGGCAGGGGATCAATGGCCATGGGCAAAACATCATCCATGGCAGTCGTGGCGCGAGAGGTACCGAAAGGACCAGGCGGGATTCGATCGCAAGATTCGGCAGTATCAGAAATCTCATATTTATGTGAAGAGCAAAAAACAAATCTCCTCTGAAGAAGAGGAAGAGGATGAGGAAGAAGAGGAAGAACGAAACGTCCCGCAACCAGTTGCATCATCATCTAAAACGAAGCTGCCTTCTGGGAACCAACCTCAGGCCAATGGCTCCTCATCTAAGAAGACAGAAAAGCAGAAAACCGCAGCGCCAGTCACCATAAAAGTGGCCAATACCCCGGAGGCAGAACGTTCCATCCAATCCAAACCTATACCAAAACCAAGTCATAAGACGGTCGTCGATGTACCAATCCAGGAAGAAGAGTCTGGGGACGTAGACGAAGAACCGAAAAGCCTCTCCGAGGAGCTTATGCATGACTTGTTTGGGTCTTTCGTTGAGGACGACGAAGAACCGGAATCGAAAGAGCCATCACCGTGCGTCCATTCCTCTGACATTGGTTTTACCGCCTAACGAATCTTCACAGAATAAATTCTCCTAAGAACGTCTATCCTAATGTTCTTGACCTTCCAGCACCAACACTGGGTGCTGCTGAACCTCGAATGCCAGGATCGTTTGAAGTTCAACCATCTTCAATTGCTCTGGAACCAGTCCAACCAAAGCCTGTTCCTGAAATGCACAGGCCTCTCACCAAACCCCCTCGGCCTTTGCTAAAGAAGCGAAAAAGAAAGGAGGAGGAAGACCCCTTCCAATCCGCTTCCAGCTCTCCTCCTCCGGCTCCTGTTCCCATTGCGTCGAAAACAGGAGCGGCTAAACATCCTCCAACAGTTATTGAAGGTCCTTTTCGCAACACGCTCAAACCTGCCAACGGTAAACGAACAGCCAAGAATAACGACGAGTTTGCGTGGCTCCCAAAGAGACAGAAGAAGGATTATGATAATCACAATCCTCCGCCTCCACCCCAGCAGCAAAATGCCATGATTCCTTTACGACGACCTCCACACGTCAACGCAGTCGCGTCGTCTTCCAAGACACAGCTTCCACCTTCGCGTGCGATTCACGACCACGATGGAGGTTCTCCGAACGTTCTCCCTCTGACGAACGATGTCGTCGCTTCGTCTATTCCGCGGCTACAAACGGAGCCGTTTCTCAAAACTCTTGGTGATGACGTGTTGACTCGTCCAAGTCTTGCGAAGAAGGTTGCGGAAAAGCAACCAGGTGGAGCTATACCCTCTAATCATCACGATCAACCTCCTCCTTCAGGTATCAAGAAGCCTGCTCAAAACGGAAAAGACACCCGCATTGCAGCCCAAAGACCCTCGAACGATAGCGTTGAAATCCCCACCAAGGCGACCTCGCGTAGTGAATCCTATCCCCTGCCGACTAAACCTATCCTTCAAAATGACCCATTTACCACCAATTCTGTTTCAGACAAAGCAGCTGGCAAGGCTCGTGCATCGGACTCAGCTGCCTCCGCGCTTGTGGAGAAACCATCTCGGCGGATCGACTTCTATCAAGAAAATTTGTCGAAACGTCTCCGTGCTAAAGCCTCCCTTCCACCTCGGCCGAGTTCCGTCCTCAGTTCTCGTGCCTCGACAGCTTCGTCGAGGGCTGCCAAGAACAAGAAACCCGCAAACGCTCGGCGATCTGTTTCCTCCTCTGTTCGCCAGTCTATCACCGCGCTCGATGTGATACCAGATGATGAGAAAAACGCGTTTGCGATGGCTGCTGCCGAGGATATCGCCTCTATCATGGACCGGATGGCGAAAGAGCATGGTGTATCGATCGAGGTTGCGATGAAGACGTATATGAGAACAAGGAGCATCGAGAAGACGAAATTTATTTTGAATCAGTTGTGGCAGACGTTGCTTTCGAAGGAGATGGATTTGTACGCCAAAAATCCTGATTTGAGTCGTGTTTATGACGAGGCGTCAGGGGAAGAGGAGGATGAAGCTGAGGATAGTGAGGTACCAGAAGGGCTGGTTTCGCATAAAACTCCTGGAAAAACTCGCAACGACAATACTCCCAAACATACGCACTCCCGCAGGAGTAAAGGACGCCCCAGTCTCAACATCAAACCTCCGGTCGAGGTGGACGACCCGCTTTCTGACTACTCACCACCCACCGGTTCTCGGGCAGGGCAGTTCGCCAGATTGGTCAAGCAGAATAGGAAGGAGGAGGCGATCGAGCGTGAAAAACGCCGGGTTAGTGGTCTGACGTATCAAATGACCCAGACTCAGGTCGGCAGTCCGAATAAACACGTCCCTCCTTCTTTGAATATGCGTCCCGAGAGGGAAATCACTGTAACTCCTACGCCTGTACCGAGTCGGAGGTCGATACCTATGGAAGTGGATAAACCAGCTGAAGAAGATGACGATGATGATGATAATGACATTTATGACATGTATGTCGATGAAGAACCGAGTCCGGAACAGCATCAAGTAGATGACCAGCAAGAAGACTCCGATGACGAGTCGGATTCGCCCGGGCCATCGCAGAACAGTTATGAAGATCCTAGAGGCCCCTCTCCCTCACCTTCGGCGTCCACCCACCAACCTCATGACGAAGCCAATGACTCCGAGCAAATTACTCTCGAAGAATTGATCCTCGAAACGTTCAACCAAAATCCTGATCTAGCATTGGAGCATCAGACTTTGGCGTTGGACGTGAACACGGATAACAAAGAGGCGATGCAAGAATTTGAGGCCGGACAGGATCCTGATTTCTTGAGGCTCATGTCTATTAGGCTGGTTGAGCAGATTTTGGGCGCATCTGCTCAAGCCCAGGATATGGAAGAGAAGGAGGGGGATGGTGCACACAGTCTCTGATCTCGGACAGTACAGATACCTTTTCAGTGGAACCCCCGTGTTTTCATCTGCTCGCTGAACCTCGCATCAGTCATTGGCGTTTGCCTTTATGGCCGTGCACTGTGAACTTATGTGTGTCATTTAATTTTTCGTAATTAATAAATGACGACTTTTTCTTTTCTTGCGTGCGCCAGAGGTTAATCTTATCTATCCTTTTTCTTGTTGCTTATCTCTTGATCAAGGCCAAGCCTGGTCTAGACCTAGCCTCTTGGCGAGACTTCCTTAAAAGCCTGGATCGCCCAATGAGCCGAGGCCCCTAATTACCCGTTTCCCGACTCTGCATGACTTGGGACCATTTTGGACTCGACTCAGTGAGCTGCATGATCGTCGTACTAATAAACAATCAGATATCCAGCGGTCGAGTTGACAAATTTGCGAATCTGGAGCTCTAATCAATTACCGCGTCCCACCTGCCTAGACCTGCCCGACTGCGATGGTCAAGGGGCAATGCGCATATCATCCCTGCGGTTTGCGAACACATAAAAGACTTAACTTGGACGGGATTACATATCCCGAATAATTTTAATAACTTCTCGCTCAACCTCATTCGATACACGGACATCACACTACACTCAGTATTGGAGTGTTGCAATTTACAAGGACTCCATTCATCGACAACTTTGGTGTCTTCGTTCATCCAACATTCATCCACCCTTCCAAACAAACACCATGCTTCTCTACCTAACGTCGCCCGAGCCATCCAACGCACGATACTGTACCCAAGATGGGGAGGTTCTCTTCAAATCTGAGTGTCCATACCAAACCAAAAAACGCGTAGCCACCATCTGGCGTGCGCTCCCTAGCTTGAAGCCGACACCCGAGAACACTCTGTGGGCGGAAAGACACTTTATCTTACCCAGGCCGTCTTCATCTTTATCCTCAAACTCCCCTCAACCCGTCGATGGAGGCGCGGCGCTTGATACCCATCATATCCACACTGCTGAGGAGGAACAAGACCCAGATCTACACCGACACCCTTCCTTCGACTCGCATGATCACGACTTTCACTGGGAAAACCCGCTTCCGTTCTTTGATGATTTCCAGAAAGCCGCCGTGGAAACGGAAATCCAGACGGACTTCACCAAGGTGGCGGAGATTGAGTTCCACACAATCTCGTCGACGAAGATTAGGTATGGCGAGAAGGTGTGGACGACGAGTGAGTTCTTTAAGAAGGAGGGGTGGGCCTGGTATGGAGGGTGGGTGTCTTTCTTATTTCATATTTTGAGAATAGATACTCACTCCACTTGATGGTAACAGGAATCGACTCTTCACAGGTCCAGATGGAAAGGAATATAAATGGAAAATGGGCTCTTCAGTATCAGAGGTCGGATACATTCCTCCTTCTTTCATATTTACATTCTAATACTCTGTCCTTCCAGCTATTCCTAGAAGACACAGACCTTCAAGACAAAGAAGGCAAAACCCACCCACGAGCCCACGTCCCCTTCCTCGTCGCGCGCTTCTGCTCACCGCGCGATGGCCCCTTGCACGACAACCACTCCCCACCGTACCTTGAGATCTTCCCCATGGGCGAACACATGATCGAATTAATACTCGTTACATTTATATATATTGAAGAGATGAGGAGGCAGAGACAGAAGCTGATGCCGTCCGATGCCAGCCTGAGGAAGGAGATAGAGGCCAAAGGGACGCCGTCATGATTTGTGAAGAGGGTGCCGGATTCTACTTGATAATTATATGATATGTTTTCAGTCATGATACGGTTACGGTATTATATATCGTTCTTTAATTTTCTGCGCAGATAAATAATGTATAATACATGTACTTCAAACAAGTGTACTTCAGTCATCGCGAAAACTTTAAGCCTCTTGATTTGTTATATGAAGATCAGTGCTTCAGGCCTTTATCAACCTTGGCTATTGGGCATCGAGTCCTCGAATTGTCCTCGAAAAACTCAAGTACCATTGTACCAACCTGCTTGAACTGCTGCAACTTGGCTACAACAACGCAATTTCAAGTCCCCAACGGCAAATAAGGCCATCGCCGCGGTCACGTGTTTTCCATTTTGGTAACGGGCCGGTCAATTCCATCATTGTTCGTTCTAATTAATAACTTGAACTCTTCTACCACTACTACTATCTAGTTGCGAGTATTTCACCGTCTCTCGGATCCTATTCTTTCGACTATTTGGCAAACTTTTAGTCCAAGTACGCCTTTCTTATGGAATTAAAGTTTTCGTCGCTGATTATTTAATGACTGTAGTTACACCCAGTCTTCGTGAAATCAGAAATACTGGGTCGTTGACTGTTCGGTTCACCTATCGAACAGCAATTCCAGGATGGCTAGCAAAAGAGCCAGTTCTGGACGCCTGAGGGATGTTGCCTTGTCCAAGATTGAACAAAAGAGGAAGGCATTAGAAAAGGCTCGTCAACAACTCGAAATCGAAATCGAACGCGCCCAAAACAAAATCCACCGCATCAACGACAGTCTGGAGCAAAATCGAGTCGAATATGGAAAGATATTCAACCAATCGTCGCCACTGTTGAACCTTCCTACGGAAGTGACGTGCATGATTTTTCATTTTTCCGTTACATGCCATGTTTTGGACGACCCGAGCAAAGAAAAGCAATCCTGGCTCCCTGAAGTTGTCATCTCACACATCTGCAAACGTTGGCGCGACGTTGCGATAAACCATCCTCCGCTGTGGACCAGGTTTTGTTTTGCTCTGGACAAAATCGGACCCTCTATGGTTAACAGCCTCGCTCGATTTGACGCTTACATCGAGAGGTCCGGTTCCCGAAATCTGGAGCTTTTCCTCGACTTCAGTCAACATCGGGCGGAAACTTATTACAAGCGAATAGAACGACCGCCAATAACGGAACAAGAACAACGCCAGCTACTGGACACGGCCATAAAGCACATCCATCGTTGGAAAACTGTGACACTGATAACGCACCAGGAGTTGCGTGTTGAGGATCATTTCACTAGCTTGTTGATGGCCTCCGCTCCCAACCTCGAACACTTTGTTTATTCACCCTGTTACTCCGGGGAGGGAGCTTTTTATAATCAAATAACAAGCTTGACCCCTTCATTACTGCAAGGAGGTACACCAAACCTCCGCTACCTCCTGTTAAACGGATCAGCTCGCCAATTCCCGTCTTTCTCCAACGTGACGACTTTGCGCATCGAATTCAATTATAATCTGCTCCAGGACGTTTTCTACTCCATGGAGTCATTTCTTGAGATGTTATTGATCCCTTCCCTGGCCAACTTATCAATCAGCGGATACGTCTTCAACCTCGAGCCGGATGATCATATTCCAATTATCACCATGAACAACCTCCAGCATCTTCGCTACAAATCCAACCAACTCATGACCTTCATATTGCCCTTTATTCGAGCACCACTGCTGCAAACATTGGTCATTTCCACTCTCGATTCATTCGGTGTGCGAGATTACGAGGATGGGCCCAACATCCCCCGAGCCACGGAAAACCCATATTTCTTCCCCTCCTTGCACACTTTGTCTGTTATAAACTTCTCACCTATCTACCCAAGCGCAGCTTTGCGTATAATGCGACTCAGCGAAAACATCAAAACTATTACAGTATCCCATGACAAGTATAGCGGATACCAGACTTTGTTGGAAACCCTCCGGGAAAATGGTTCCTTCCCCGATGAATGTTGGCCAAATCTCACATGCATCAACCTCAACATTCATTATCGGGACCATGATCGAATGACAGTCGTCGAGGATTTTATTCGTTCTCGACCAAAGAAAACAATCAAGCTGCGACTCTTCGAAAAACTTCATTCTGGTCTGCGACCGAGTGATCTTAAGGCGATGAAGAAAATTTGTCCTGTCGAAGTACTTGACCATGATACGGAAATGGCTTTGAGGAGGCCTTCGTGGCCTCCTGGAGTGGACTTTCCACATGAACAGTTTGTCGATGATCCGTTTCATTTTTCAAGCGCGTCATGATGCACCCGGTACTCACATGGATGGACGTCAAACTTGCGTCAAACATACAACAAATCACCAACATTTTTTTTTCTTTCTTTCTTTCTCTCTCTCTCTCCCTTTGGAGCGCCAAACGCGATAAACATTAAACGTTATATTTTCATAAGGATTTTGATACAAACATGTACTACTATACCATTATTTATTTAAAAAATAAAAGTTAAGTATAAAACTGTCTGCATGGCCAGCCGTGCCCAACTGTCAACATAACCGCACCATGACGTCGATCTCATATATCCAAGCTCACCCGGTCACGAGTCCTTGTTCGAGTTTTACTGGTTGCGATTCTACCACTGGTTCTATTCTTTGACTCTCTTGTGATCTTTTTAGACCCAGTACGCCTTTTTTCTATAACATTAATTTTTTCGCTGATTATTTGCTAGCCATTGTCTTCAGCGAAGCTATCTATAGTTACCGTACTGGTGCCCACTTTCCGGCGTGAAATCAAAAGTACTGGGTCGTAAACTGTTCTGTTCGCCTATCCTAAGTCGAACCGCAAACCACAGGGATGGCTAGCAGAGGATCTGGCTCGGGACGTCTGGAGGATACTGTCCTGTCCGAGCTTGAACAGGACTGGGAGGCATTAGAAAAATCTCAACAACTCGAAACCGAAATTGAACGCGCCGACAACGAACTCCAACTTCGCCTCGACGACAGTCTGGCTCAAAATCGAGTCGTTGAATATGGGCGGACATCCAACGCGTCGTCTGCGCTCTTGAACCTTCCAACCGAAGTGATTTGCTTGATTTTTTATTTTTCCGTTACGTGCCATGTCTTGGACAACCCGAGGAACGAAAAGCGGGCGTGGCTCCCTGAAGTCGTCGTCTCGCACGTTTGCAGACGTTGGCGAGAGGTTGCGATAAACCATCCTCCGTTGTGGACCAGGTTTTGTGTTGCTCTGGACGGAATTGGAACCTCGATGGAAAACAGCCTCGTTCGATTTGACACGTACCTCGAGAGGTCCGGTTCTCGAAATCTGGAGCTTGCCCTTGATATGAGGCAACGTCGGGTGGAAAACGAGCAGATGGAACGACCTGCAGATGCGCAACAACGCCAGCTATTGGACACGGCTATAAAGCAGATCCATCGTTGGAAAACCGTGATGTTGATACCAGACCGGCACATGTGTGTCGAGGATTACTTCTCGAGTTTGTTGACGGCGTCCGCTCCCAACCTCGAACACTTCGCCTATGCACCCGATTACTACGTCGATAGGGAAGATACACCTCGTGAAATGACGAGTTTGGCCACTTCGTTGCTGCAAGGAGGTACACCAAACCTACGTTACCTCTTGCTAAACGGAGGGGCTTGCCACATCCCGTCTCTCTCCAATGTGACGACACTGCGCATCGAATTCAACGGTAACCGATATGTGCGTCCGGCCGTTCGCTACTCCATGGACACATTCCTTGAGATGTTATCGATCCCTTCCCTTGCCAACTTGTCCGTCACTGGAAATATATTCAGTGATGTTGACCCCTATGATGATATTCCCAGTATCACCATGAACAACCTCCAGCATCTTCGATATGGATACAACGAACTCATGACCTACATATTGCCTTTTATCCGAGCACCTCTTCTACAAACACTGGTCATTCACTCTGTCGACTTAAACGGTGCGTTAGGGTACGAGTACTCCCGTAACACCCGCCGCGCCACAGCAGACCCATATTTCTTTCCTTCCTTGCACACCTTGTCCGTCATAAACTTCACGCCTGCCTACAAAGACGCAGCATGGCGTATCATGCGCCTCACCAAAAACATCAAGACTCTTACCGTATCCCAATCTGACGGCGAACACGACGATTTGCTCGGTGTCCTCCGAGAACGCGGTCCTTTCTTCACCGTGAGCGATCGCAATCTTGATGATGATGATGGATGCTGGCCCAATCTCACATGTGCCAACGTCAACGTTCATTATCTGCACGATCGTCGATTCAGAGTCGTCTGGGATTTTGCTCGTTCTCGACTGAAGCACGACTTCAAGCTGCGGCTCTTCAAAAAAGTGTATTCTGGCTGGCGAGCGATGTATCCGGGCGATTTTGAGTGGATGCGGAAAGGGTGTACTGTCGAACCGCTTGACGATGATGAGGAGGTGGCTTTGATGACCCCTTCGTGGCCTCCTGGCGTGGATTTTCCACTTGAAGCGTTTATTGATGATCCATTCCGATTTTCAAGAGAAGGATGAGGCACTGCTCGGTACCAACATGGATGGAGGTCAAGCACATCACCGACAAGTTTTTACTTTCTTTCTTTTTGAATCTTTCTTTTTGAGACGCCAAACGCGATAAAATTAAACGTTATTATATTTTCAGAGTGCTTTTGAAATAAAAACATGTACTATACTATTACTTAAAGAATAAATGCGTCTGCACGGCCAGCCGTGCCCGACATTAACATTAATCCAATTGACAGGCGAAAAACCGAAAATTAAGCATCAATAAATGCAACCATCAATCATCGAGAGCGAGGACAGGAACCCAAGCGTTGTTATAGTAGTTGAGTCCGAGCAAACGAACATCACGAATGTCGATGGTGCGAATATCCCATCTGTTGTGGGGTGGCTCGATGAATTGATTGGCGCGGCTCTGAAGACAATTGAATATTTGAGTGATTCTGAGAAATAAAGATAGTAATGACACGTACGGGCTTGCGACAGCAAGAAATCAACGAGACGATGCGCCTTGCCACTTCTCTTGCAACTTCTTGACGGGTGTAGAACCCGGACTCGCGAGTGCAGCTCAGGTAATGTTTCTCGGGGCGGACACCAGGCCACTTGAGATAACATAAAACATAAGAAAGATATTCCAAGAAGCAGGGAAGGAAAGCACACACATCGAGAACCAGTGATGTCCTCCTCCAGAGAAAACCATCGAAGACAGCCGCGTCCGGAGCGTCGAGGATGATCCGTTCGAATTTATGCAAATACGGACCCGGCTTGCCATTAACGCAGAAGACGATACTAGGCACACCCGAGTGGCCAGAGTGCTCTGGGATGCGTGGTAAGATGGTGAGTACATCGAGCTTGTCTTTATAGTTGCTGGAGTTGAGGGTGGCATGGTACGAGCCATCCATGACGGTGCGTGGGGTGGGCATAATGTCTTGAGAAATTTGATGAGTTCTTCCCGGTAAAAGCGTGCAGACTGCCTTGATATTGGATGGCACGAGTTTCGGCTTGAGGAAAGAGTTAAGATAAGAAAAGTCTGGGGACTTCATAAAAAGTTACCTTGCTCAAAACCTCGGAGTTGCGACGACGTTCACTGGTGTTGGTCACGTTGTGGAGACTCTGAGGGTGGATAAACCCGACGTCCGTGGCGCTGTGGGTTTGAACATCGTGCTGGGCTTCATAAGACATGCTGAGGATCGAGAAAAACGCGTTAAATTCGAAGATGAGAGCTATTGGGTTCTGGAAGTAGAAAAGAAAGCTGTTAAGGTAGAGCAACAGGTTCTCCACGAATTTATAGTGCCGTATGTGACAATGCGCTAGTTTCTTGGGCCTGACAATGCTATCAAATATGGCACCAAAAGTCAACGCGTTTGCGCGCTCCAATGGGCCACGGTTACGGGGCCAATCAAGTCAGGTCGCGCATTGTCTTTTGCGGCGGCCTATGGAGACCCAGAAAGGCCAAACGCGGGATTCCCAAGGGGCTGAAGATGGTCCAAAAGACAAGCCATGGTAACAAGATATTCGGAGCGAGTTCATTGAGAAAAGACAAGGATTGTGACAAAGGTGAAAATGATGAGGACTGCTCCGGCGAACCGGTCAAGGAAGAAGCCGGCCCTAAAGCGATTTGATCAAGGAGCAAACAAGGTCAATTTCCAAAAAATTGAAGGCATTAAGATTTGACAAATTATTGATTTCTAAATCTTCGCCTCCTCCCGTTTCCTTTTCTCTTTCTTTCTCCCTCGAAGCATTAACTTGCTTTTTCCTACAAGCACCCACGAGTCCTGTCTTTCTGTACTGCTCAAAATGGCGTCTCAAACCTCTCAACAATACGCATGTCAGTCTCCAACTTTTTCCTCCTCGTAACACGTGCAATGCGCATCTTTCGACACCGAGGGAGACAAGCTTTATCGACAGAAAGTTTGACCTCTTTCAGGCGCTTTGAACCGTCTTTTCTTCGTTCTTACGGCAAGAACAATATACTCATGATCTTTCTTTCTTTGTTTCTCCAGTCCGTGCCCAAAAGTCCCTCGGTCTCGTCAACGGGACACCCGATTATTCACCAGTCGCCGGATTTGTCGCGCCAGATGTCCCAGCTAGAACACAGAATTACAGCGCCGATGGACGACTCTATGCCTATGCCCTGCCCACTGTGTGAGTGTCCCACATCATCTCCTTCATCTCCTCGTGTTCGATCACAGATGTCACAACTTCATCTATGAATGCCACCGAGTCGAGACAACCTTCGGTACTAATTTTCATACTCTTTTTTCTTTTTTCCAGGCTTCGCATCTTCCAGGCAGAGGGTGCTCAACTCCTTCAAGAACTTCCTCTTCCCAACATCGTTGATTTCAGCTTTTCGCCTCGTGGTACCTACCTTTCGACTTGGGAAAGACCAGGTGCGTAAACTTCAGACATTTTTGAGTTGATATCTTATTACTTCCTTTTGCAGTTAAATTGGAAGACGGTGCTCAACACAAGAACCTGAGGGTCTTTTCTGTATCGACGGGGGAGGAGTTGATCTCCTTCACACAAAAATCTCAAGAAGGATGGGAACTTCAATACACCATCTCTGAATCCCATGCGATTCGACTTGTATCTTCAGAGATCCAAGTTTTCCGCCCCTCAGAATGGTCCAAGGGAATCGTCGATAAGCTCAAGGTCGAAGGGTCGACATTGGTCTCGCTCAGTCCTGGATTGAATCCATCAATCGCAGTCTTCGTCGCGGAGAAAAAGGTGAGGTTCCTCATGACCAAAGGCCATCTTTCGTTTTTTCTCATCTTTCTTGCAGGGTGCCCCCGCCAGCATTAGAATATACAGCTTGAGCGCTCTTAGCAGCCCCCCTACCTGTCAGAAGACTTTTTTCAAGGCCGACCGTGCACAAATCAAATGGAACACCCTCGGAACCCAAGTCTTGCTTTTGACACAGACCGAAGTCGACAACTCGAACAAGAGTTACTATGGCGAGACTGGGATGTACCTCCTCAGCGCTGCTGGAAATTTCGATTGCCGAGTCGTTCTTGACAAGGAAGGGCCTATCCACGACTTTGCATGGAGTCCCAACTCCAAGGAATTTGGCGTCGTTTATGGATGTGAGTTGAATTTTTTTTTTTGGTCCGCTCTTATTTACCTCTGGTCTTTTCGCCAGACATGCCTGCTAAGACCATGCTCTTCGATCAGAGAGTTCGAACTCTGCATGATTTCGGTGCTTCCCCTATCAACTTTATCTCCTTCAACCCTCAAGGCCGCCTCATCGCTCTGGCCGGCTTCGGAAATCTCGCTGGGAAAATCGAGATCTTCGACCGCCGCACCCTCGTCAAAGTGTGCACCATCGACGCCCCCAACACGTCCTACTGCGAGTGGTCCCCAGACGGTCGATTCCTGCTCACAGCCACATTGTCACCCCGACTCCGCGTCGACAACGGAGTCAAGATCTGGCACTGCTCCGGGCCTCTTGTTCACGTACAGCTGACGGAAGAGCTGTACCAGACGGCGTGGCGCCCGACGCCTGTGGAGAATGTGCAGCCGTTTGGGAACACCATCCCACCTGCGCCTGCTCCGAGCGAGAGCGTGCAGAACCTCGCTGGGGTGCAGAAACCCGTGGCGTCCAAGCCTGCTGGGGCTTACCGTCCCCCCGGAGCACGTGGACTCGCCACACCGTCCATCTTCAAACGGGAGGACGAGGGTGGGCCCATGATGAACGGCGGTGGCCTCAACGGTAGCGCAACGCCCCCGAGGTATAACAGGAGTCCGATCCCCGGTGCGCCTGGGTATGGACAGCAGAATGGTCATGGTGGTGGTAATAATAATAATCATAATAATAATGGCGGGAGGCGGCATGTGCCTGGTGCACCCCCTCCCGGCTCGTCGTCTGCTAGCCCTGGGCCGGATAACCAGAAGGCGAACAGGAAGAGGAAGGGGAAGAAGGAGGGAGGCGCGTCGACGCCTGGGGGGGAGGAGGGTGGTGCTGCTGAAGGCGGCAGTGGAAGACCGTCTCTTGACCAACGTGATCAACATCACCAGCAAGGGCAGGGAAGGAATAACAGAAATGAGGGACGAGATGGGAGAGGGGGGAATAGGGACCAACGACAGGATGGGAGAGGCGAGAACAGGGAACGGGAAAATGGGAGGAGAGGCAACGGCGCTGCTGGTGCGGGTGCGAGTGTCGCTGGAGCTGGAGCTGGAACCCCACCGCCGCCTGTGGTTATCAGCACCCCTACCGCTGCTGACGCGGATGTGGCTGCGACGCCAGTCACGCCTGGTGCCGATGGTGGATTGGACGCAAATGCTAAAAAGGCGAGGAATTTGAACAAGAAGGTTCGTTTATTTTCTTGCAGCTGTACTTTATTTATTTTTTTTTTTTTTGCTGACGATTTTTTTTTCCTTCGTCAACAGCTGAAGGCCATCGAAGAGTTGAAAGAGAAAGCGAAGCGAGGGGAACGTCTCGAGACCACGCAGCTCAGGAAGATAGATGGCGAGGCCGAGATCCGCAAGGAGCTCGCTGCTCTGGGTTTCTAATAAGGTCCTTGTCTTGTCGTGACATGGCCTGGCCTACCCACCCATTTTCTTCTATCTCTTTTTTTTCCCTGTCCTTTACGTTTCTGTTACTAGTATTTTCCTTCCTCGTCGTCGTCGTCGTCATTGCGTTCGGTTTCGTTGCTATCGTCATCTTTTTTTTTCTCATCCATCTGGGGGTCCTCTTTTGGAATATAATCATCAATTCAACACACGGACTATATATTTCAGTGGGCGATTGTGTGGCTGGCTGTGCGTGTACATGCAGTCTGGGACAAGCTTCCGGCAATCGTCATGACGCACCAAAAAAAAATACCAGTATGTATGTACACCATTTTTTTATGTATGTACTACGAGTACTGTATGCCTCTTTAGAGTTTTATGACCTTTAATGACCATGAATGCTATTGATTATGTGTATACTCTTTCATCGTTTTGGACGCTTCTTCGAGTCGTAGGAGGCATAATAGTAATTTGCTCACCGACGATCATGATGTGAACAAATCCAACTGCGGTTCGACCGTTATTGTTTCTGTTCTAAATCAAGGGGGTAGGCAATAAAAATAAATGTAGTGTAGTGCTATTCTATCAGTTTAATACTATTACTGTAGCACAGAAACCTCGTAATCATCATAACGTGGAATGGGATGTACAAGCAGGATGGATAATCATGGATTGGCCTGTGCTATAAATAGAACACCCTACCTAACATTCAACCGACCTCAACTCTGTGAAAATTGAAATATTGACGATCTAAACGAGAGAACAAGTAACTTGTTTGAAATCTGTTTATCATCGTGCTACAAGTAAACGAAGTACTAACTTACCGCCTCTGGGTCGGATATCTCGAGTTTCAAGGCGTATCTTGAGTCAAAGAGCCAGTTATTCTTGACTCTTGTCAACGCCTCGTGTGAGTGAAACAGAGAAAAGTTTATCGATTCACCCTTGAACAGATCCGTGTCCTCAGGACGTCGGAAAATTGGGCTTGATTGAAAACTTCTTTCGGTAGGACTCGAACTGGTCGACTGCAATGTCGCAAACTTGGTGAAGCTTGGTGAGCGCTGCCCTCTTTCACTAGTCACTTCAAGAAGGGTCCAGTTTTGATAGTCGATCCACATTGGACAGTAAGTCGGGATTCGAGTGCTCAAAGTAGCAGGATCCACTGATGTTGGTGTCGAATTCCGTGTATGCCCGGACTTGAGAAGATACAAAAGATGGGTATCGTTGGCTGTGCAATCATCGTGAGTCAGTCCCTCTCCAAGGTTCCCTCGATGTCAAGGATCACGACTAGCATGCATCTGAAGTTTCTTTTTTTATCAGGCGTTCGCGTTAGGCTGTACACTTGCAGCGGTGGTATAAAACTCTTCGATGCTTTTTGTATACTGATTCCTCACGTAACTTCTACCTTTCTTCTACCCTCACAGTCCTCTACTTTCTGGATCTTCCTTCAATCATCCAATGGCTAATCAAGAGAGCGCACAAATCGCCTCAAAATTGACGCGGATACGTCCGTACCGGCACTCAGATGGAGATCATGTCCGGAGACTATTCAGCACGTCGATCGTGTCAACATCTGGTGAGTACAATTCGTAATAACCAAAGAACCCATCGTGAAGTCCTCATCTGTATATTGCAAACCAGTCGGTGCACCTCTACGAGCCTCACTCTGGATAGAGTTGAGAGACACGAAAGCGATCTTAATTTATCTTACATGGGCTCTATCCATCTTCCTCCAACTTCGAACAAGAACAATCCCGTTTGTGTTAGGGACTAGACTCTCCACCAGTCTTCTCGGCCGAGCATTTTTCCTCGCTGCCGCAGTAGCGTTCTGGTTCAAGCTTTACCTACTCCACGCCGCGTTCATGAAGTTCATTCACCGTGCTGTGACTACCGACCTATTCGATGTGGCAAAATCCTACGGCATGGCTGAAACAGAGGCGGGCGGCAAAACTGGGGACCTTGCGCCCATTGGACCCAACGGATTCTGGGTCGCCGAAATGTTTGACGAGACAACTGGAGATTGGGAAGTCGTTGGATGTACTGGAATTGGTCAGTCGAAGGTGCTGCTATTGATACCAAGAAAACTCACTACCGCTACGCAGATATATCAACGTACCCCGACGACCCAGATGCCGCTGAGCTTCGTCGAATGGCGGTTTCTTCAAAATGCCGCAGGCAAGGCATTGCCGGCCGATTGATCAACGCAGCCTTGGACCACGCGAGGAAGCATAACATCAAGACCGTTTATTTGACCACCTGCATCTATAATCCAAGTGCTGTTGGCCTGTACCTGCGATTTGGGTGGGTAATACTGAAAGAGTTCACCCTCCTTGGGAAAATTCGTGCTTCACAGTTCAAGTTGGATTTGCATTAGCGCCGGGAGGAGTCAGTGTAACTGTTCTGAAAAATGGGCAGTCGATATTTTCAATGGTCATAGCCATAATTTAGTGTAGAATAGATATAATATATTATCATATTTGCATTGAACACAGATAATTGATATCTGGCATGAGCTCGCACGAGTAACTTCGAGGAATTTCATCAGGAGAGACAATTATTGAATTAAGAAGTTCAATATTGGAAGGTACTGTCAATGATATGATACTACTGGGTAGCCATGATCAGTTTCACGTAGCCACGGACTAGCCATCATCTCACATTTCGGTGTTCCTGAATCTCAATAAGCGCCCGCGAAAACTGCATTGTAGCTCAAGTTCATCCCAGATTCCCAATTTCCGAGCGAGTCAGGGCCGCCCCCACGAAACCTTTATTTGCGCCACTGACAAATGCCAAATGTTAGCACAGCCACACAGTGGCTTCTTGCCCTCACCAACATCTCCAAGTCGCCAGTCACTTTCTCCTCTTGTTCTCCTCTCTAAAAGCGTTTTTTTTTTTTTGGTTGGTTTGCGCCCTTGCAACGTGGTTTCAATATTTCAATATCGGTGACGGGTTATCCCCCTATTCTTCCACGTTCTTGATACTTGGTACGCCTTTTGTTACACCATCAAAATCCCGGTCGTTGACAAGTCGTTGATCACAATTCTAGAAAATGTCTGGTCGAAGATCCGGCTCTGGATGGTCCAGGGATCTTGCCTTGTCCGAGCTTGACGAGAAGAAAAAGGCATTAGAAAATTCTAGACAACACTTACAAAATGAAATCGACCGCATCGACTACAATCTGAAGCAAATTCAAGCCGAGTACGGGATGATATGCAACGAATCGTCCTTGTTTTTGAACCTCCCGACGGAGGTGCTATGCGTGATTCTTGACCTTGTGGCCTCCGCCCACCGTCTGGAGGACCCGGATACTGACGAGAAATCGTTGCTCCCTGAGGTCGTCATGTCGCATGTTTGCACACAGCTGCGCGACGTTGCGCTAGACTATCCTGCATTGTGGACGAGGTTTTATTTTTTTCTAGATAATGTCAAATCTGAGATGTCCAACACCCTTACTCGATTCGACACGTACATCAAGCGGTCAAGATCCCAGAATTTAGAACTTTTCCTCAACTTTACGGAAGGTCGGGCAGGACGACTACCACTAGAAGAACAATTAAACTTGTTGGATAGGGCTATAAAGCACATAAATCGTTGGAAAACTGTGACGTTGATGTTGGATGGCGAGGCGTATACCGAAAGACTCTTCCCCACATTGATGGCTGCCTCCGCTCCCAATCTCGAATACTTCTCGTATTTACCCCGGTGTCGGGAGATGCCAGTGGGGGCTTCAGGTGAAATAAACTTTTCGAAGCCCGGATTGCTGCAAGGAGGCACGCCAAAGCTTCGTTGCCTCCTGCTGGATTCTTCCAGTCTCATATTACCAGCCTTTTCCACCCTCACGACACTGCGCATTGAAATAGCCGATGACGACTACGGGATACCCTACTCCTTGGAGTCCTTCCTTGCAATGTTATCATTGCCGTTTTTGACGAATTTTTCGAGTGTTGGACATACTTTTGTTGATTCAGGCCGCGATCAAGTCCCGATTGTCACCATGAATAACCTCAAGCACCTTCGATACAGCAATACGCCATACATGACTCGAATCTTACCTTTTCTTCGAGCACCTCTTTTGGAATCACTATGGATTCAAGGGTACACTGATCCGAGATCAGCAACCGAATTCGACCTTCACGTCCCATCCGAGTCTTATTTTTTCCCATCTTTGCAAGACCTAGTCCTTCTGTGCACCCTCCAGTTCACCTCGGACTCGGCTCGGCGTATTGTGCAACTCACTAAAAACATCAACCGACTCACGATACTTGAGGCCGATGACTTCTTTACCGCTCTATCGGCAGATGCTCCTCTCGATAACTTGAATGAGCGCTGGCCAAAACTGTCCGCCATCACTGCAATGTGGCCCTACCCAGAAAGCGATCACTTTGTGTCCCTATCCGACGTTGTCCTCGCTCGACCCGAGGCTACAGTCAAAGTGTGGATCCCGGAATATCTTCATGACAGCTGGAAATCCAAGCACCCTCATCGAGGGATCATCGAACGCTGTACTGTCGAATTATTAGGAAGGGAATGGCGCTGGGACGTGCGGTTTACTCTCCCTTCCTGGCCTCCCGGAGTCAGTTCTCCCAATTATCCCTTATGGAACGATCAATTTTGAAGGTGAAAACCAAATGAAGCATCACAATTGGACCTGTTGCGTCGTAAACGTTTAAACCAATTCAATACCAGCGGGTACCCAGTCGGTGTGTGTTAAAAGACGCCTTCATGGAACTTCTTCTTTCTTCTCAAACTCTGTCGCTGTCAGCCGCTTTTGAAACCATCTGAAACTATACACCTTTGGCCAAACTACCCTTTCGAAAGAAAGTCCGTAATCCTGTAATTGTCAAACAACTTGCTTGAAACAAACGACTTGAAGGTACTATAAAGAATTTTCGATTAAGGGTGAGTTGCTTACTTACATCGATTCCCTAGAATCAAATCATCAGAGT
The DNA here is from genome assembly GCA_019904355.1 of Psilocybe tampanensis. NCBI lineage: Eukaryota > Fungi > Basidiomycota > Agaricomycetes > Agaricales > Agrocybaceae > Psilocybe > Psilocybe tampanensis. The sequence continues at coordinate 11,728 of JAHXRV010002207.1, read as the reverse complement.
TTTGAAATGCCCAAGACTCGAACTGAAACATCACCGTCCCGTCCTCGCGCTGATATTCGCATTCGTCCATTCCGATATTCCGATTCCGCAGAGATCAAAAACTTATACCTATCCTTCTTGGTTGAAGGTACGTATATCTGTCATTCAACTTCCAGACCGCCTGAATTGTAAAATGAATAAATCACATTATAGATGACTCCCCCTTTATACTCTCAATACGCTCGCACCGAACAGCACCACTATCGCTGGTCTCCTACGCATTGACTTTCGTTGGCATCTCGCTCGTATCCCTTTCCAAGACGTCATCTATACGATATACCAGTTTGGCCCCAATGTTACTAGGGGCAATCTTGTTCTTCTACCCTCTTTATTCTCTTCAAGCTGCATTTGATGACTATGTTTCGAACAGTCTACAAGGTGACATGAAGGATATATGCAGACACTACGGGTTGCAACAGGACGTAAAGAGTGGGGAATCCTCCTTCGCAGGCAAAAGTGGGTTTTGGGTTGCCGAAGCTTCTGGAGAGGGTATCCCACCTGAAATTGTTGGTTGTATCGGCTTAGGCATGTCGTTTATGTTTTCTCCTTCACGAGTACTAAATCTACGTACATACTCAACCCCAAAAGACAGCCACACCACGCCTGATGAAAACGTCGCTGAACTTCGTCGTTTAGTCGTCTCGTCAAGGTACAGGCGTCGCGGAATAGCCCAACAGCTCCTTCAAGCCGCCGTAAATCACGCTAAATCTACCGGGACCAGGACTATCTTCCTCACGACCTCGTTTTACCAGGTCGCTGCGATTAACATGTATAAGAAGTTGGGATTCCGCGTGGAGAAGATCCGGGAAATCTCGATAACGTTCCATAAAATCTCGATATACCATTTCGTCATGGATATCGATGATTATAAGATGTAAACCCCCCAATTAAGCTCTTGATCAACACCTATTTTGTGTTTCAGGGTCCTGGACCTATGGTCAAGCGCTCGTTACGCGCTCGTTTGATGTCTTGCAGACCTTTATGAGTCAAACGCAGGTTGACGACTTTTAAATTTGATGAATGGCGAAAGGTGACGGAAAACCGGAGTTATCACGATCAATTGCTGCGCAATCCCGGAAGTGCGATATATAAAGCAAGGCAGAATCTGCTTCTGAACACGCCTGACCCAAGTTATCACCCCTCAAATGACATCTTTCAGCAGTGACCGTCCTAAGGGCGAAATCCTGGTAAGGCCATATCGCGACTCTGACTTCGACAAGATCATCGAGATGTTCTTAATCCACATGTATGAAGGTGAGCATCATGCTCCAGACCAAGCCTATTATTGAGCTTTGACGCTATTTATGACCAACCTATTAGATGGCTCTCCGTTTTCTCGAATACTCAAATCACAATACACCGCAGCTCTGTCTTTCCTGGCCTATTCACTGATTATCACTGGAGTGATAATCTCATCTCTGGTCTGGTCAAGCACGCTCACCCACCGCATACCCGCAGTTGCGTTATCCGCAATCGGGATCCTTATATTTGGATACCATAGATATTGCGTTTACGTCGAAAACACGCAATTCGTCCAAAGTTGTCTTAAGGGTGATTTGGCGGATATAGGGAAACACTATGGTATGGACTCGAAATCTACAAAGAGCATTCGTGGAAAGAGTGGGTTCTGGGTAGCTGAAGAGCTTCTTAACGGCGATCAAGGGAACATCATTGGTTTCATTGGATTAGGTTGGTCCTCGCAATCTTTTGGTAGAATATTACTTCGTTTGCGAATGGAAACCTTTCAAACGCCTTTCTGATCCCAGGCTAACCTTTGAGCAACTCCATCCTATAGACGCCAGCACAACGCTCGACCCATCAACAGCCGAAATTCGTCGCATGACCGTCTCTCCAAAACATCGCCGACGTGGAATTGCACAGAAGTTGATGCAAGTTGTGTTTCAGCATGCGAGGGAAAGCGACGTCAAATCCATCTTCCTTGGGACAACGGAGTACAACGTTTCCGCAATCATCATGTATACGAAGCTTGGGTTCACGGTGGAAGGCGTGGAATACATTCCTGTTAGATTCCAAATGCCTATCAAGCGTTATATATTCCGTATAAACCTGTAAATATCCTGTGTGTGATGGTTTTTTTACGGCCTATGCTGTATCCACTCAGTTGCTTGCACCAATTTACCTAAAGACGTAGTGAGGGGGCACCCAAGGGACGATCCAGTAATTACGGACGGCATATCGATTACGCGTACCCATCTCCGATAAAGCGGACACGCGGTCTTCCCTATCTGTTTCATCTGATATCGAATGACGGTACGGGCGCCTATTTTGACATCGTGTGATGGATAAATGGCTGCGGTGATAGTCTTATGATCTGCTTGGCCAGAACAGCAAACTCTTAACTCTCACCCAGGCTCGGATCGTTTACGGAATCCCTGGGTCATCTGTACATAGGAACAGATGCTTCACGCCCTCATTATCTCTCTGCGCAGTTGGTAACTCTTATGAAATGCTGCGTCATCTTCGGGTATCCTACCTGTGTTACCGTCAGATATAGTCTGGATAGTCAATGCTAGAGAAACCATGGAAAGTCAATTGGCGCAATTTAACTCAAGATCTTCCACTTGTGGTGTCTCGGTCCGACGAGATCAGAATAAATTCAAAAGTTCCAATGTTAACTCTGAGCTATCAAAGAAGGTTCTCACAAGAACTCCGAAAGCATTGGCCTATCGATTCTCAAGATCTCATGCACATGATTGATTGATTGACACGTGAAGATACCGCAGAAAATGTATATAAACCGGCCTGCCCCACTTCCCTTTCTTTCTCGCCACCTCACCGGTCTCGGTCATTTTCCATTTTTTTTCTTCTTCTTTGCTGTTCGCTCGATTGACAGACATGCCACCCCGAAACGCACCTCACCGCGGCGATCCCCGAGGAGGAGGTCCAAATCCTTCTCGTCGAGGTCGAGGCGGAGGTGCTGGTCGTGGTGGCCAGCCTACAGGCCAACGAAGCGCAGCAGGTGAGCAATTGGCCTACGTAGTGCTGTTTCCAAATGATATTTTGGGAGGGTTTAAAAATAGTCTTGTTCACGGTTTTATCGTATGACTCTTAGTCGCTGTCGTCCCATCGTTACAAACACCCACGCTCCCTGGGGCTGCTTCCCGCACTACGGGCACCGAAACCGTCGGCGTCAAGAGACCTGGTTTCGGGACCGCAGGGCGACCAATTCAACTGCTCGTCAATTCCTTTGAAGTTTCAGCCGTACCAACAGGTTATGTCTACCATTACGATGGTAGGTCCTTATGACTCCACTTTCCCTTATTTCTCACAAGTTGAGCAACATCTTTGCCCTCGATGATGTTCACTCCAGTCGGTAAGTCGTTTGAACATTTTAAAACGTAGAGTGAGAGTTTCGAGCCTTGTTTTAGTCGTGGATCCAGAGAACGTCTCCTCGAGGCTCAAGATGAAGTTGTTCGCCATGCTTCAGGACCGAGAGACATCAATATTTGAGCCGAAGATCGTCTATGATGGACAGAAGAATGCGTTTTCTCCCCGGAAGCTTGATCTTGGGGAGAGTAAGTCTCGCAAGGTAGCTGTCACCTGTTGGATGGAGGATTTGCGTTTGTCTGACCTTCTCCGTTGTTAGTTTCAGGTCGCCTTGCCCTCGACTGGCGGAGGGAGTAAGGACACGCGTCCTCCACGAATCTTTTCGATCATCCTAACTGAGGCCGCCAAAATCAGTTTAAGGTAAGGCCCGTTTGTCAATGGTGATATCATACTTAGCGCTCATCAACATCCTCGATTTTGTCAGTGTGCTCCAGGAATACATCAACGGTCGTTGGTCATACGACGAGAATGTTACAACTGCAATCATGGTTAGTCATGGTCTTCAACCCATTCTTTCACCAGTATTATGTTAACTTATCAAAATTTTGCAGGCACTGAACGTTGTTATACGGATGGAACCCAACCAGAACCATGTTTTCAGCAAAAGGTCCTTTTACATCCCAGAAGGACGTCGCCAAATCGGCGGCGGCATGGAACTCTGGCGCGGGATTTTTCAGTCCATTCGTCCAGCGATCGGTCGTCTTATCGTCAATATCGACCTTGCTACCGCCGTGATGTATAGAGAAGGTCCACTTTTGGAGCTCTGTCGGGAGTTCTTTGGTGTTGCGACTGAGCGATGGCAGCCGAGAGTCCTGTCACCAGCCAACGGATTCGTGGACTCTCAGCGATCCCGGCTTCAAAAGTTTCTCTCGGGACTCAAAATCACTGCGTCCTCTTCCGGCAACAAACTGCGTATGATTCGGGGTGTCAGTCGCGAAGGGGCAAATAGGATCACCTTTGAGACTCAAGCCGGGGTCCAAATGACGGTAGCCCAGTACTTTCAAAGCATCGGAGTCACTCTGCGCCATCCAGAGGTCGTTTGTGTTCAGGTTCGTGGAACTTTTCTCATAACTGGCGAATGTTTTGATCAAAAAATAGGTCGGGTCAACCGCTATGCTCCCTCTTGAGGTTTGCATGGTGCCGAGGGGACAGTTTATGCGGAAGGAAATTCCGGACGACAAGTTCGCTGAGGTTTTATCCTTCTCGACATTAAAGCCCAACGTCCGGTTGGACCAAATCAAAAGGGGCATTCTGGTACTTGCCTTCCCACCTGACTGTTTTCGTTGCTCTTCTAATACCAATCATATTTTAGGATATCCAGTACGGCCAATCGGACTATGTCAGGCAATTCGGAATGGCGATCAAGACAGAACCGATGAAAGTAGACGCCAGGATTATTACACCTCCGAGGCTCAGATACGGCGGGGAAAAGGTTTCTGTGGTTGTAAGCGGGCTCAGTCTATGCTCTTGACTGTTGAGATCGATCACTAATGCACTGCATCAAGGAACCACGCAACGGTGCATGGAACATGTGAGTACTAGCATTTATTCAAGTTGTTCCTCAAGCATGCGCTCAACTCGCTCGTGACCTCAACCAGGATGGACAAGAAGTTTTACAAGCCAGCAAAGATTTCCAAATGGGTGATGGTAATTTACGAAGGGCGAGGGCGATTCTCGGACACTGTGTGTCAGGACGTCATCAAGTCGTTCAATACTGCATGTAAAGAAGTTGGTAAGAAATTCAAATCATCTCCTCGACTCTGAGAGTGGTCCCCTTCATTGACTGACCAAAAACACCAGGCATAGAAGTTGAAACGAAAGATCCGCTCGTAACGTACCAGCATCCTCAAGGAAACATTGAACAGGTGAGTTGAATCTTTACCGGTCACCTTCCATGATCACGTTTAGCGCTCATATTTTCTCAGCAATTGAAGGCCGCAGGAATGGAGTGCAAGAATAAGTTGGGCGGCTTTCCAACCATGATGGTCATAATCTTGCCAGAGGGTAGCAACGATATCTACAGGGCAGTAAAATAGTACGTCCTTTGTGCAGAGACCGTTCTTACCGCTCACCGAAAATATTGAACCAAACAATTCTTTGGCGCTTAGCGTCGGTGACACTCTTGTAAGTCTCTCTTTTCAGATCTGTCTTTTCTATTGCTTATCCGACGTTTGAAGGTGGGAGTTGCAACGCAGTGCCTCAAAGCCATGAAATGTAGCAGGGCCAGGGCTCAATATTGGGCCAACGTTTTACTGAAGTAGGCGCCCTCAGTGTTATAGTTGATGTGTCCCTCTTGACATCCGCCGGTCACTGTAGGGTCAATGTAAAACTTGGCGGCATCAATGTTATCCCAGATACTTCGGTCGTCAGTGCTATCACAGATCCACTCAACCCCACCATTGTCATGGGTATGTACTACCAGTATGCTTGTGATGCGTATCCACTGAGCTCTGACGCCCCCTTCATCAGGTGCCGATGTAATTCATCCTTCTCCAGGATCAGGGCCAATAGACAGGCCTTCTTTCACCGCTGTGGTTGGAAGTATCGATTCAAACGCTGCGAAGTATGTTGCAACGATGGGGGTTCAAGCTGGCCGTCAGGAGGAGATCAACGGGGATGATCTAACTGCCATGTGCAAGGTATTTACTTCTACCTTCATGGAGGCGCTGCCATCGATACTTATCGTTCAACTAGCGAATCATCGAGTCGTATATCGGCTATCGACAGGCTCAGGAAAAGAAGGCCGGATCAGCGGCACACCCCAAGCGGCTTATTTTCTATCGAGGTACCCTCTTTCCAAACCTTCGACCGCCTTTTTCGTATTCACGCCTCTTAACTTCCAAGATGGAGTTGGAGAAGGACAGTTCAGGCATATCCTTGATAGAGGTTAGCTTGTATTTATTATGACGTTTGTGGTCTCGACGACTGACCGACCAGAATTGAAAACAGAGCTGCCATGCATCAAGGCCGCATGTGCAGAACTCAAAATAAACCCGAAGATAACTCTCATCATTGTTGGAAAGCGGCATCATAACCAGTAAGTTATCAACGTCAACACAAGCTCCAGCACATTCGTAATGACCACGGTTCTCAATCACTTCCACAGGCTCTTCCCATTGCTCCCAAAGGATGCCGACAAGAGTGGAAATTGCCCCGCAGGCACTGTAGTTGATCGCCAAATCACCCATCCCACCGACTTTGATTTCATTCTTCAAAGTCATGCGGGGATTCTGGGTACAAGTCGACCTGGACACTACTCGGTACGTACCACTTTCTTCCTAGAGCCGTACTAGTGCGACGACTGACATTTTTAATAGGTGCTCTACGATGTAAGTACTTTATAGATCTGCACCTTAAACCACACCGTTAATATTCTTTCCGCTCGTTCAGGAAAATGGATTCCAGTATGTTCTTTTTGTGCTACACACTGAACGTTAATGAACCCTCACTCATGATACTTCTTTTAGGGCGGATGCCTTACAAGCGCTTTCATTCGCGCTCTGCCATGTCTACGCCAGATCGACTCGATCAGTCTCCATTCCCGCACCGGTTTACTGTTCGTATTTTATTTTGATTTCACTGCATCTCTCTCATCTTACCTTTTACCAGACGCAGACATTGTGTGCTCTCGCGCAAAGAATCATTTTGACCCACGCGGACCGCTGAGGCCATCCGAGACGGGAACACAGGCTTCCAATACGACATCGGCGACCAATTATCTCGAAACGTTCAAGGCCGCCTTCAAAGACCTTCATGCAAACCAACAGCGCTTGATGTATTTTTGTGTACGTGTTTTTCAAATCGTTTTTTATCTGTACAACCCTGACAAGTAAGCCAGTGATCAAAACAGCCGTCTACTATTTTGAAACACAGATCCAATTTTTGAACCATCTTTTTCATTCCCTCGATTTCGTTGGTGATATGCCCTATGATTCCAGTTGTATGTCTGCTTTAACCTATCCCAGTTTCTTTGTGTTTTGAATCTCAGGTTGTACATAAGCCCATTGACTATATAGCAATAAAAATAAACTTCAAAAATACTTCACCACACTTCTTCAATTTACGCCTTAGTAGAACGCTGTAGAAGCGCCCAAATTTCGAGACGTGGGAATTTGTTCTTGGTGGCGCAGGAATCAAAATGACACTTCAAGGTTTCCAAAATTTAAAGGCCCTTGATATGTTGAAAGCCCTCTACTTAAGTATATTTTTTATTTGAATGGGTTCATTTTGATATAAATGGCATTGAAACCCCGGTGTGTGAAGTCCAAGGAATTCCAAACTCTTGGCCACATCGCACGTTTTCTCGCTGTCGGCAATTTCCGCCGACTTTTTTCTTTCTGAGCGTTTTCAACCCACCAGCACCCTGCGTTTTGAATCTTGGATTGTTGAACCTGTCCTCGAAGGCTTTCTCCTTGCGTTTAGATGAAGCACGGAGGTGATCATATACATACTGTATGTGTCTGCCTTCTTTCTGCTGTCATAACATCTGATCAACATCTGATTCAAAGTCTATCGGTTCCAAGCAGCTTTATCAAAAAGTCGAATACGCACACGGGTTGGAAGGCTAAGCACATGGTTGTTTGAAACAGTTTGATCGCGATGGTGACCACGGACAACTCAACTAACTTTCCGAGTCAATGGCCTGTTCGGACATCAGTTCGATAAATACAGGCTGGTCCCAACCATGGCGCGGCTGCCATTCCTTGTCTACTTCTTCTTCGTTCACCATTTCTCTGGGCTGTCTTTGATAGGATGAAGCTCACACTGGCAGCAGGGATCTTATTTGCCCTCGGGGCTTTGCAGGCCGTCGCGGAGCCCACTGTCGACAGACTTTATTCCAAGAGGTATCTTGACCTCGAAAAACGCGGCCATGGATTTTCCAATGGTGGAAAGCCTTCCAACGCTGGGAAAGGCCCTAATGGAAAACTGAGGGATAGTGCCCATTATGAACTTTCCTTTTATCACATCAACGATGTCCACGCGTACGTCTTCATTTCAGTCCATGATTGTATACTACCTCGCTTGACGTTCAGATTTTCAAAGTCATCTTGATGAATTCCGTTCTAATGGTGCTTCATGTACCGATGTCAGGAAAGGTAACCGTCTCTAAGCTCAAACATTGATTTTGGCAACGACTGATGAGATCGTCAAACAGGATGTGTTGGAGGATACTCCCGCGTCAAAACTGTAATCGATGCCTCTAGACCAACGAAACCGAACTCACTTTTTCTCAATGCTGGGGACGAATTTCAAGTATGTCAATCCACCTCGGCCTTGGCCCACAGCTGAACATTCCTATCTTCTCTAGGGAACCCTTTTTTATACCCTCTTCAAGGGCGAGAAAATCGCCTTGGTTCTTAACCAGCTCGGATTCGATGCCATGACTCTCGGAAACCACGAATTCGATGACGGAGACGACTTACTTGCCAATTTCCTGCACAACCTCACCTTCCCCATAATCTCGAGCAACATTCATTCCAAGAACCGTAGACTTGCCTCAGTCCTGAATCCCTACAAGATTTTCTTCAAACATCAGCTCGCCGTCATCGCCGTCACAACCGAGACCACAGCGTCTATCTCACACCCAAGCAATCAGACCACGTTTGAGGATCCCGTCGCTGCTGCCAACCGCACGGTCAAGTTCATCAAGAATTTTTACCCGTTCATCAAACGCATCGTGGCTCTGACGCATATCGGTTATGACAAGGACATCGAACTCGCAAAATCGACGACGGATATCTCATTGATCATCGGTGGCCACTCTCACACCTTGCTCGGCAACATGACTGGCGCCGCGGGTGAGTACCCCACGATTGCTACCAACCTGGACGGGGACGAGGTGTTCGTCGTCACCTCTTACCGATGGGGTGAATACGTTGGGTACATCGATGTCGAGTACGACAGACATGGAAAGATCGTCTCGTACGAGGGTGCACCTATCCATCTCACCAACGCAACAGCGGAGAAGCCCAAGCTCAAAGCTCAGGTCAAGGACTGGTCGACCGCCTTCGCCGCATATGCGAACACGATCCTCGGCTATACCGAGACGGCCCTCGTCCAGAGCACCTGCCAGTCCGAAGAGTGCAGCCTCGGAGATTTCACTGCTGATTCGATGGAAGACTATCGACCTGGCGTGGACGGTGCCATTATCAACGCTGGGGGAATTCGTTCCCAGATTGAGGCCGGGAACATCACCCTCCAACAGGCGTTGGAGTGCTTCCCCTTCGGAAACAGCATTGTCCAGCTTACCTTCACCGGTGCACAGCTCTGGGATATATTCGAAGGGATCGTGTCTGTGAAGAACCTCGCCAACAATCTTGAAGTGACGAGCTTCGTCCAGGTTTCGAGGAGCATCCGGTTCACCTACAACCCCAATAACGCCGTTGGCAGCAGGCTGATCACTCTGCATATCAAGGGGACGCCCATCGACTTGACCAAAAACTATCTCATCAGCACTCTCGATTTCATTGCTACAGGAGGTGACAACTTCTGGGTCTCTCGGTCCGACTTCGTCACTTTGGATACCATGGATGAGGTTTGGGCGAATTATGTCAGGGCCGTCTCTCCGATTTCATACCAGCTCGATGGAAGGATTTCCACGACGACGGAGACCGTTCAGCAAAAGGGTGTTTAACCCTACTGTTGTTGGATAGAGAGGTCCTTTAGCGTTCGAGAACTAATATCCATACCTTTTTTGTTTGTATTGTATATACTACAGACCGTAATGCTCACTCCTTTGTTGTATAGCCAACTATTCAGATTCGCTTGTACGAACGAACATGATGACAAGGTGTTGAATTCCGAATCTCAGGAGTCATCAGAAGATGGGAGGATAACTGTGCCTACACGGAAATGACGGATTGGCTCTCTAGCTTCCATCTATGTGAAGGGGAATGACATTAAGAATAACGGTAAAAATTATACAAAAAGTCACGAACCTCGAGTTCGTCTTCACGAGCCTCCAGCTCACCCTCCCAGTCATCAAATTCCCTCTCTTCGAGCTCATCATCATAACCGTACACCGAGCGTGCGTCCAGCTCAGTGCCCTGCTCAAGATAATCTCGTTCCTCCAACTCCAAGCCATCATCCACAAGGTCTCGCAGATGGATATCGATAGTAGCAGAAGGACCATGTCGTGGCTGCCTGGACACCAGGCGGAGGAGATCTTCCCGGGCTTCGAACGGTTTCATGAGCTCTCTGAAGTGGATTTTAATGGTCGCAGATGGTCCATCATGGTTTCGGCTTCTAGTTTCTAGAGAGCTTTCCGCGTATTCTCGTTCTGGGAGATCAAGATCGTCGTACTAATTGACAAAAGTGTTGGACTATGATGCTGTTGTATGAAGATGATTTGCCACGTACCGATGGGTGTGCCAGGACATTGGATACCGTGGCAAGAGCTGAGAAGACCAAGACAAAGAATGAAGCACGCATTGTTATTTGTTTGAAATGGAGTTTTTCGGGCGAAGATAATAGGACCAGCCTATTTGAATAGTTTTTGGTAGTGGGAGGTGCTCCGGGCAACTTGAAAGTTCTGACTGATCATGAGCGGCCCTTTTATATGTTCACCATGCACAGCTTCGCGGCCTATTCACGGTTTGATGGGACAAAAATAGACTGTCTGCTGTGAAGTTTGGATTTGAACACGCTGTTGGCCTGGCGCAATCAGACGAAAATTGTTGACTCTTGAGACAATTAATGTCAAAACTCATCGAAAATAATCGAAGGGACTCTAGGGATGAATTTGGAGACTTAGAGATCGACCTTGACCAGAGAAATTTTAATCTCAAAGCTTGAAAGCAGTAATGAGCGACGCACCAAGAAAAGAGGCCTCTGATGTGAAAGAGTTGTTGCAGACAAGCTGCGGGCACGGGCGGGTACCGTTGACATTTCATTTAAAATATGTACATAGGCTGTGAACCTTTGAAGCTCGAAGCTTGAAGCTTGACAAGCTTGAAGTGCAACTCAAGTGCAACCGAGTCGCGATGTTGAAGTCGATCCGACCAAGTCGATCCATACCTCCGCTCAACCTCTGCTGAGCTGTTGAAATTGAGCCTGTTTTCTATAATAAAAGCGGAAAAATTGTAATCGAGTGTTCTTGTGATGGAGGCGTGAAAGATCCAATGGAGAAAAATTATAGAAAAGGTTGAGATTAGAAAAAGGGTACTCTGTTCTTCCATCTTCCCACGCCACCACGGGTACACTCATCGTCAAAAAGGTCGCCGTTTTACATACCCAATGAAATTCCATGACAAACCCTAAAATCCCTTGTAAGGTCAAGAAAGGTGTACAATGTCAGGAATAATTCCAGGCCCACGTATTCGATCAATTCATTACACGGACC
>JAHXRV010002196.1:0-20132 GCA_019904355.1 Psilocybe tampanensis | reverse complement strand
TTACTTAAAATATTTTTTTTTAAAAAAAAAAAAAAAAAAAAAAAAAAAAAAAAAAAAAAAAAAAAAAAAAAAAACGTCATTCCTTGTACAGCGCAAGTCTATCCATCTATCATGGAGTGCGGCGTAGATAGACAACGAAGATGATAGTTGAAAAATTGGACATTGAAGGAGTTACATACTACGATTTGGGTACGGGGATAGGAAGTAGTACGAAATTGACCCCGATTGAGATGACTCCCATGATCCAAAATGCTTTTCCTACCTGGGGGACGAATCTAAACACAAGGGCAAAGACTATTCCACCGAGATTCCCGAATGAACCGACTATTCCAGACATAACGCCCTATGTAGATATGAGGGACAGAGTAGTTAGTAACGCGTTTCACATCTGCCATGCCGAGGATTGGAGCAGATTACTCACGTTGTTGTAAGGGTTGCAGTGGGGAACGAGAGAGAAATTAGCTCCATTCGCGAGCTCAGAGAAGATTGCGGCGACGGAGAAAACGCCCATGAGTACGGATACTGTTTTTACAGAGGGGAGGAGTCTTGATAAGGCTCATCTGGAGTCCAAGGTGGAGAAAACATACGTACATTTTGCATCGTGGGAAGCCTGGCGCTCCTGCAGATAAAATCCCCCAGCGAGAAGGGCAGCGCCCATGATTATGCCGCTCGATAGCGTCCAAAACTTCTTGCCCTTCGTTCCATAGCGTCGGTAAGCGAGATCACCAAGATATCCACCGAGCGGCCGTGTGACGAGGTTGAGAAACCCACTGAATATCGTTATCAAGAAGAAGTCGGGTTACGTACAGAATATCAATGGGAGAAGCGGCATGCTTACAAGATAGACGTGTAATACCCCGCAGTGGTCTGTGTGAAGCCCGAGATGTGTTTGTTATACAGGGTGAAGAGCGCGCCGGCCATTACACTGTCGATGGCGAGCTCGACTCCGAACGATGTAAGATATGCAAATGCAGGTAGCCATGTCAGAGGACTCGCGAGGAGTTTACACGTCCCCTCTACGGTCAAGGTCTCGTTCACGGCGATATCAACCGCGGAATCGATGATTGCGCCATCGCCGTGTGAGTTGACTTGGACTATGCTCACGCCTGTCGGCTTCTCTTCGTCGAAGTCCTTCCCTCCTTTTGATGGCTTCTTTTCGTTGGAAGAATAGTGAACATGGTGTCCCCGCTGCTCAGATATCGCAGTAGCCACTGTTGTATGCCTGTCGGACCATGAACCTGCAGGATGGTCTTGGCCAAACACCAGGACGAGGCATGCTACGGTGAGTAGTATGGGGACGCTGAAGATGAGTCAATTGAATTGTGAATGGGGGTCATCTTTGACTAAATTGGGAACATGGACCCACGGCACGACTGCGAACGCCACTCTCCAGGCTACGTGCGATGTCATTCCCCGTTGGTGGAGGTTTTGGAAAAGGGCTGTCATGATGGCAAACGTCGCGCCTCCTCTGTAGAATAGTCAGGTATAGGTGACAAGGATAACACGCAGCACTGACCCCATGTTTCCTGCGCAGAGACTAATAAGGCATTTGATATATGGATGGAAGACGGGACTCACCCCAACCTGCGACGAGGGCATTCGCAGTCCCTACGCAGTTTTTATCAAAAAAGGCAGATGTCCAAGCCTGACATGGTACGAATGTGGCGCCCAGGATGCCAATGAAGAAGCGCAAAATATAGAGGGTTTGGGCGCTCGTCGCGGTCCCAGCTAGTCCAGAAGGAATGGCCCCTAGGATTAGCAGACAGGCCATGACCTTCCTGGGCCCATACTTGTCCACGAGCGGACCGACTACGACTCTAACGACGAGCGTTGCGCATAGTGCCACGATGTTGGAGTTGCCGACTTGGGTGGTGGTGAGGTGAAGGTCGGATTTGATGGCGTCTGGGATGAGTGGGGGGAAAGCGAACCACGAGAGAAAGGCGACGAAGAAAGAAACTTCGAAGGCTTCGGTTGAGCTCAGGTAATAAGAAGATAACGAATGAACCTACGCCAACTGAGATGGAATGCTCGTGCATATGGGTCGCGTAGGTTAAATATCGGGATCGTGTAGCTCTTGAGATTGACGGGGTTGACGATGGCAGGTTCCCAGAGGTGAGACCATTTGAACGGTGGTGGGCTTTGCGCGTGAAGGACCGACATGTTGGGTCAACTTCGATTTCGTATCTCGTTCCGAGGGCTAGATATCCAAAACTTGGACACACCTAAAATGTATTAAGCTAAAACCAGGGACGACGTGGCGTCGACCCACCAATCCGCTGGATAGGCCAGATCGGAGCAATCCGTGATCTGTATAAATGAAGGAGATAAAGAAGGTGTCATAAAGAGGTTCGCGTTGGTTGTGGAATCTGGATGGGTTAGCGTTCCTATAGAAAGTGGCTAAATATATCCTTATCGTTTTGTTATCGTTCCAATGTTTTGAGAGGACGAACAAATGCTGACATGTTGCTGTATCAAGTCAAGTTTCTTCGAACGGCTGTCGAAAAAGAAAATCAAGGTTCTGATACAAGTCCGATCAGTATACACTACACTCACTTCAGCTCCATGGCAAAAATATCATCAACAAGTGAGTATGTACCCCAGAGTACTCTCTGACGATGTTCTCAGGGCAACTTGTCAGAAGAGTAATATTAGGGCAGACTGACACTCTTGTAGTTAATGATCGTGATGACGGTGACTGGCAAGCGCTGATGGCCAAATCGTTTCGAGGTCACCGAACCAGTGTGGGGATATACATATGCCTTTTATCAAGCTAGTACATGAAATGAAAGAGAATGAGCCGGGTATGCAGGCGTTTTGGGCGCCTACAGCTCTGAACCTTTGGTGGAAGAGGCCCCCTTCACCGTCACCGGGGCCTCGCCGAGTCATCGGTACCCATCAGAAGTCGCATAATGAAAAAAGCGCGACCAAAAAGGCACATATCCTTCTCTCTCATTTGTATTTCGTTCCTTAACGTTTCAGTACTGTGGTCAACGAGGTCTTTATGTAGTATGTACTAAGTCACGTGAACAGGTCGGCGAGATTTAGTGCTAAAGCGACATTTATTCGATACCATTGATACTGAAAGAAAAAGACTTTGTGTCCCCAAATGCCCTACATAGAATGGGAGTTCAAGAGATCTCACGCCGTAAGTGGTGGTATCATCTTGAGTAATACGCTTTGGCAGACACCGTTTGCTGATGTCGGGGAGAAGATGGGCGTCAAAGGATCCGGAGAGCATGAAGCCCATGGATTGGTCTGTCCGATGACAGAGAGGAGAGGTGGCCCAATGGAAGGACCAAACGTCGAATTTGGGTCAGGCTGCATGAAAAAGTACGTGTCAATAACATCAGGAGGGTGGTATTGGGAATACATAAGCGATAGACGCACCATAGCACATATATTCGTGCTGAATGTTGAGACAAAGTCGAAGAACAACGCCGATCCTGCTACAGGAACCAACGAGAATCCTCCATCTTCCCCATTTCCATTGGCACCAATCGCATTCCCTGAGAGGGAGAATGAATGGCCGGTACTTGTTGAAGGTAGGTTGCCCTGTACACGCCATAGTAAGCACACGACAGACAACCTCCGTGAAGGGCCGCAATGAAAACACTCACAGTAAGCATGAAAACGCTCTGGTTAATTGGGATCGTCTTATTGAACTCCACGCCAAGGAGCACTGGGCTACCAGTCCCGCTAGACGGAACCATCTGCAGGTTAAAGTTGAAGTCGGGCGCGCCTCCCGCCCCAGGGAACAATATGGCAATGGAAAGACATTGATTAGGATTCAGTGGCGTCGCGGTTGTATCCTCGTATACAGCAAGGACGTTTCCAGCTCCACAAATCTCTGTTTGATCTGCGTTGCAAACCATATTGCACTGGGAGTCGGGCAGTCGTAGTACCTGGGACATATATGTAGCGCACCCTGTTTGGATGGCGTTTTGTGAGAAATGGTTGTGGGTATTCAAGCTCAAGTTGTTGTAAAGAAACACGCACAGCATTCCTGCCCGAATTCTAGACCGGCGAGCGCGAATCCGCTAGCCTTGCAGGCGGACGTACAGGTCTCTGCGGTGACTCCAGATATCGTAAGCTGAGTGCCCAAAACGCGTGGTTGGTTTGCGGGTCGGTCCCTGAGCCATCATGGTATATTTAGTATGGTATAATAGACGGAAGGGGGTGAACATACTGGAAGCATCCGGCATACTGGAAAGTGCCGACCGTCTGCTTGATACTTGGGGATGGGGTAGCGGTTGTCGTCGTTGTAGGCGTCGACGCTGTAGAAGAGGTGGTCGACGCCACACTGCGTATAGAAACAAATAGGACAACAATCGTTTTCATATTGAGCAGGTGGGTATGGGTGCTATGCAAGTGCTATGACTCACTGCTGGAAGATGCTTATCGCGTTCGATCCACCACAAATCTCATTTGCGTTCCCGGTGCAGGGTGTTGAACAGTTTCCTGAGCCAATTGGAACTCCGGGAGACTCGATAAGGTTGTCGCAGTCTGTATAGGCACAAAATTTCAGTAATTTGGCAACACAGAAGAAATTCAAGAATGAAAAGTCCTCACAGCACTCCTATCACAAAATCACGCATCAGGTCGCGGCATTCAACGCCGATTCGTGGGAAAATCAACTTACCCGTGCAAATTCAAGACCCGCAAAGTTATAGCCAGCAGGAGTGCAGAATGCTAAGCAGGATTCGATGGTCATGTTGCTCACATCCGTGAACGATGCAACACGCAAAGTTCGTGAAGACGGTATGTCGCTGGAAAAACGTCAATCCTATATCTTCATTTGGATCTCAGCGATACTTACCTGTAGCAGCCGAACGGCGTCCAGCCTACAGGGATAGATTGTCTTGCCTCCAGCGTCGGCGAAGCAAGAACACACGTCTATTTGTGGAAAATAAGCATCTCGAAGAAGTCAGCTGGTAGACCACTAGCTCACTGCGACGGAGTGCAATAAGAGGAGATATTTGAAGACCATTGTGATACTCCTTGGGGAACCTCGAAGGCTGACAATAACAGAACGGATATTGAGAGTTATATACCCTTTGCTATAAGGACTCGGATATATTTAGCGTAGACGAGTTCGAAGATGCTCCGGGGTGCCTGAAGGCCTGAAGGCTGATGTCGATGCATTGTCAAGTGCCTCACCTGGCGTGATCGCGGACATCATAGGTAGTTAGCAGATATCGAGCATTCAGAAGAGTAGCACAGTCAGGCGACAATGATGATGATTTGTCGATGAGACGCCCGGGTACAGACGCTAATAGCATTCTTTCAACCTTGAAAGTGATCCTCAAGCTATGATTACTCAGTTGAGAGACGCCCTTTACTACATAGTGGCGATTGCGAGTAAGGAATTCCTACGATTTTCACACGCCGTTGGGAGCGGAGGTTCGCATGTCTGTCACTCATTCTTGTACACCGAGAGGTGTCTGGCTTTTTCTGTATGCTATTCCAGGGGAATGTGTGTTCGAAAAAGATCTGGAATTGCGCACATGTGCAAGGAAATGCGGAGACCATATCTCATGACTTCAACATCGTAAAATGCGCAGTGATGGAACAAGACGGGGAAATGACAGCGAAAGGTAGATGACGTTAAATATTAGCCCTGTGATGTGATAAGGGATTAATGTACTTCATGCTGGAGCCTACCGCAAATTCAAATATGGCTGGAGGCGTTGGATTTTGCTAACGACCGCGGAACGCATACACAGTCTCTTGTGTACCCGTATCCAACTCCAGGCTGATTGCCACATCCGTTGGTCATCGGTGAACTTTTGACTTCCATTTGTTCGTATCAAGAACACTCGATTGCATTTAGAAGGGCTGATTAACTGGAGAAATACGACCAGTGCGTAGGCCGTAGAGGTCATGCGACGTGGCCATTCTGATCGGCGCTCTTACCATTTGTTCCCACGCCTCCGGGGAAGCGCTGAGCGGAATCTGAGTATGAGCAAAAGACGAAGGCAGTAACTTGTGGAATTTGACGCTTAACGGTTTGTTTCCTTTACAAGCCGACTATTGGGAAGGAATTACTGTTCTTTAAAATGTCCGTGTCTAGTGTCGAGGGCGGCAATTATAGCTGACAGTTGCTCATATCCGCGAAGATCGAGCTTTGCGTGAGATAGGAAAACTCAACCAACGTGCGACATAAACATAACAGCTCCAATATGTATGACCATATCATTTGACCAAGACATTGTGGAACTTCAGTAGTTTGGTTGGCCCGACACCGACCATAAGTAGCGAGCTGCCACCTCGCATCTCCAAATTAGGCGCCGTCGAACTCGGCAGAAATACCAATTCCATCTCATGACTCGCAAAATACTTACTTGGACGTCGTGCTTCGAGAGATAATTAACGTGGCAACGAGGTGCTCACATCGACGTTGCGTGAGAGATCATGTCAAGTATGGAAGTATATTTCACTAAGATGACTATAGTACATGGGTTGACCCAGGTAATGCGCGCCGGGATTCATAGCGTTGGGATGAATGGGTTTAGACGCTCGTGGCTTGAGATCAACCGGGCGAATTTACGCAGAGCAGGAGCAAGAATCTATCCGAATCGAGAATGCATCAGAAGGGCAAATTCCACGAGATGGCAAAATGCGACTGGCACATACCCAACGGCAAAACGAAGAACGGGATCCCATCATCGACCCATCCACTCCTCGCAATCAAAGTCGTATGATCAGCAAGATCAGTGGTCCAGTAATGGTCGCTCTGCGCGGCGTTCGCCGCCGAGTAAAGCGGCACGCTTCCGCACACCTGTGTCGCATAAGCATACCCCGCGATTCCATCAACGCTGAACCCAGCGGGCGGAGTAGGTGGGTTCCCGTTCACCGCCGGGAGGAACAGAAAGTCGCCGTTGGTCAGCGTGCCGCTGCTGAGCTGGTAGAAGGGAACGGTGAAGTTTTGAGGGGTCCTCCAGGCGAGGAAGGAGGGGCCTTGGTATTGGAAGTTGTCTTGGGTGCCGACGGTCGAGTCGTACGTGACGAGGACGTCGACTTTGGTGCGGATGCCGTGAGCCGTTCTGCTTGGGCTGAATATCTCGACGAAGAGAGTGGCGATGCTTGGATCTGCGCATGTTTCAGCTGTACGCGCCTAGAAGGTAATGAGTGAGCTCGATGAGAATGACCATGTGGATATCCAGTCCGATCACTTACAGTGAGTGCTGCGGTGGTGGCTGCAATCGCGGTGCTGTAGGCGGCAGAAGCGAGCAAAGTACGGAAGATGATGTTCTTCATTGTTCTTGAGATGGTTGGTTGAAACCTGATGAGGACATCGTAACGAAATATCGAGTCTTTTATACCCTTCGACGACTCTCATGATCGTCGATCACCATCGAATCGAGCGAGGAGCTTCACCACATCCGACTGGTCTCGCATGCCTCCTAGGCCCAACACATCAGATCTTCAGAAGCAGCACCGAGCTAGCATTGGACCGCCTTTGTTTGTTCGTCAGTCATCCAATTTGTAGTTGTTATTTCTCTGCATCTTGAAATCCCGAGCTGAAGATGTCAAAAAAGTAAGAATGGAATCGCAAGTCAACGTCGGTTTAGGTCCGTGCGTGGGAGACACCACCCACGAGAGAGACAGGTCAATGTGCTAAAACTGGTCAATTTCTCCATGATGGGGATATAAATAGGCGCTCGGTAGACAAACCCTGCCGATATTAGAGCTTGCGCTACAGTGATGGCGCTCTGATACTGCTTATATGGCAGATGTCGTTCGATTATTATCGTCAGCACGAATTATATTTCTCTGGCCCCACAGACTAGAGTTGAACTATGGGCAATGCTCCATAACCTAGACCAACTTCGTTACACTCTAATTTCACTGTACTATTTACGCTGGTTTAGTGAGTGAATTGTGGCCTCAGTTTGGGGACATGTACACTCTAAAATTGAATTTGAAGTTTGAATTCTCAAATTCGATATACATAGCTGACGTTGGCAATAAAAATAGCTTTTGTTTGTCTCCGCAACTAAAACATAGGTGGTGAACCCATTTTCTCCGTGCTAGTGATGCCGACCTCTAGCTATTCAACATCCTCTTCGATTATCTCAGGTGATAGTATAATAATAGTGTCGAGATCATCCAGAATCTAAGCGCCCCATCGAGCGACTCGGACTCGCTGGCTCAAAGGCGGACATTGAACGGCTTCGCTCATTGTGTAGTATTGGCTGATTTCTATGAAGCTCCACAAGATTCTAATTTGGACGTTTATGTAAATGACCTCCCAACACGCTTACGCTACATCGAAGTCCAACCTACGGGAGGGTGACGCGTGTCTTGCGCGTGTCCAAATGCGTCGCCTTCCCATTTTGGAAATAATGTCTAAAAGCGTCAAGTGGCTCCCCCTTTTTACGTGGTGGTGGTGGTGGTGGTGGTGGTGGTGGTGGTGTCGGATCTCTCGAGATTTTTCAGATGGCCATGTATACGTACGTACGTACCTAAGATTCCCCTTCCTCCCGTGGCGACCGAGCAAGGCTACTGCTAGTATTACTGTATTTACATCGGACATTAGGCATGCATTACTACGCGCAGTACGAGGAATCAGCTACTATATGTACGAATTAAATACATCTCACAAACTTCCAGATTAATGGTCCGTCTTTGTCTTTGTACTCAAAGTCCAACAACATCTCATCTCACCGCATCGCAATCGCATCCCCACCATACACTCATCCTCTCACATCATAATATCTCTCACATAACAACACACTCCTTATCCTCCGCCTTCCCACCCACGATCCCCATATCCGCAAACGTCTGCGGTTTCGGTGTGTGTCCAGGACGTGCTGTGGTCGGTGTCGCACCGGCACCTAGACCAGCACCGGGTGTGGTAAGCGGTACGCTCGTGTTGATCAACGGCGTCGTCGAAGTCGAAGTAGGGATGGAGGAGGACGAAGTAGGGATAGACGACGACGAGGAAGTAGAGTTGGGAACAGCAGGGGGGGCCGGATCGTCAAGGTTCAACCTCATCCTCTCAAGCTTCGACTTTCCCACTCCTTGTCCCTGTGTTGTTCCCGGCGACGAAGAAAGAGGCACCACCGACCCAGGACTTCCCGACCTCCCACCACCACCACCCATCGAACTCAACGACGAATTCGAATTCGAACCCGACGGCGACCCCGAGATCGGCAACCTCCCTCCCAGCCTCCCAGGGCTCTGCGTCCTCTTCCCCTGTTGACCGTATTGATTCGGCGGTGTGATCGCACCGCCGCCGCCGCCCATTCGCGACGAAGGCGACGAATCGTACCTCGCCCTACCCCCAGCAATCCGTTGTGGGCTTTCCCCTCTCCCAGCGGGACCCAGACCTCCTCCCATGCGCTGAGGGCTCTCCCCTCTCCGTCCACCAAAGCTCTGCGCTTGTCCTTGTCCTTGTCCTTGTCCTTGAACGACAGACACAGGCGCATACCCAGTCGCAAGCGAGTTCTTCCGAATCACATCCACCACCATCCTCGGGTCCTGTCTCTGATTCCTCCCTCCCCCTCCTCCTACAAGTTGTCCCTGTCCCTGTCCACCTGTCTGTCCCTGAACTTGCTGCAATTGCCCGTACTGCCCCTGCACTCTTTCATTACCCTCACCCGCACCCGCACCACCCGCACCCGCACCCGCACCACCACCCGCACCACCACCTTCCTCCCACACCCTCGCACTAGGAAACACCCTCCCCTCCCACGGCGGGCTCAGCGGCTCATTCTCCGCTCTCTGCGCCGCGAGCGTTCGTTTGCGGATGAGGCGCGCCTCGGTGAGCGTTTCGTGGTCTTCGCGGGAAAGAGCTTGAGTTGGCGTTGATGATGATGATGACGTTGACGATGAGGGGTTTGATGGGTTGGACTGGGTGGAGGAAGAGGAGAGAGCTTGGAGACGTGCAGTGGCGTCTTCGTTCCCGTGTGATTCGGCCTGTTGAGATGATGGGGGATGTAATAGGTTATGAGTTCATCCGGAATATCATACAGTGTATGCACAAAGAAAAGAGAGAAAACAAAAAGGAATGAATCCAAGAGAAGAGAGGGGAAAAAAAAAAGCGACAAGTGGACGTCATATACGCCCTCAAAAAAAAACCAAGAAAGAGTCGGCGACGATGGAATTTCCACCTCCCCATGCACAAGCGTGGTTATCCCCCATCGACCCCGCAAACATCAGCACTCGTCCAAAAAATCAGGAAATCCGGCAAAGGGGAAAAAAAAGGTGGCAGTGAGCGGGAGCAGGATAAATACTAGGTGGATGGACGGAGAATTTTTCAAAATTTGAATCTCGATGTCGAAAAGAAGGGGAAGAGTAATTGGTAGAAAAATGAGAAAGACGGCAAAGGAGATGAAAGGGAACCCCATAGGCCAACCCGTCAGCAACCTCACTTTCCACTCGAAGGGAGAAAGAATAAATAGCCGGGAAGTCACATGTATGCACGTCCACCAAGTTCAACTCGAAGAACGAGGAAGAAGATGAATAGAGTGGTACAGCCCCGCGAGTCACTCGAAAGAAGAAGAGAAAACAGAAAACTCACCAAACGATACCACTCCAACGCTCTGGGTATATCTCTCTGTTGACCGACACCGACCTCTGCATAGTATCCCATAGCAAACTCGGCGCTGGGGAGACCCTTCTTGGCCGCTTTTTCAGCAAAGGTCAGTGCGAGAGCTTCGTCTTTCTCGAATCCTCCTACGAAATTCATCATCATCAATCCAACAAAATGAAAAATAAAACCAAAGGAAAGGAAAGGGAAGCTCACCTGCAGACGAACCCGAGGAGAGTGCGGCACCTCCACTCCCACACAAGAACCACTTGCTCAGAGCCATATCCGCCTCCACCTCCCCCTGCTGACTCGCCAAACTATAATACTGCACGCTCAAGAGCGGATCAAACGGGAAGGGCGGCTCCGCAAACTCATACGCATGCCCCAGCTTATACTGGGCGGCGGGGAAATGGAGGTATGCCGCTCTCTCGAGGTGTTTGCGGGCTTCGATGGTGGGTGAGGAGGAGGGCGGGATAAAAGGTGCGAGGAGGGAGGGTGCGAGTGGGGGTATGGATGTGAATTCGGAGAGGAGGAGGAGGGAGAAGACGTAGGCGGGTTGGGGGCAGGTGAGGGAGGCGAGGAGGGCGGCGCGGTGGAGGTAGGGAAGGGCGGTGGATGCGTTGGCTGGGAGAGAGAGTTGGCCTAGGAGGTGGGCCATTCCCAGTCTCTGTATGTTTTTTTTATGAGATAACATATAGAGAAAATCAAAAAAGTGAACGCACATATAAACAACTCTCGACGTTCAACTTGGCTCCTCTCTCAAAACACTCCTTTGCACGGGTATGGTCATTAAAATTCTCATAATCTCTTCCCAACCTAAACCACGCAGGTGCATAACCGCCTCTCGCCGCCGCCTCAAAGTCCCTAAACGCCGTGCGCGGGTTATGCCTCACCCACTCCGGGAACGCCCCCGTCGAGGCGGCCATCGCCCGCCAATATATCGCTTCCGCGACGTGCACCGGCATCTTGCCGCCTTGGGATGGGGACCAGGAGCCGGCGATTTGGAGGACGAGGGGCATGGCGGACGCGGCGAGGGCGGAGAGAGTGGGATCGGCGATGTGGATAGGGCCGATGGGAGGGTCCGTTGGGGAGCCTTGGGCGCGGTCGAGTAAGAGGAAGACGTCCCGGGCCCAGGCGATGCGGAGGGCTGGGTCGTGAGAGGGCTGTTGGACTTTGGCAGAGGCGGCGGAGAGCTGGGCGAGAGACGGGAGGGGCGCCGTGAGGCTCGGCGCACCGCCGCCGGTTGAGGATGACGATGACGAGGAGAGCGAAGTGGCGGACGAGGATGAGGTAGAGGGCTGAGATGACGAGGATGACGAAGATGATTGGGCGATGGCGGGCTGTTGGGCTGATGATGCCATGTTGGGCGGGTAAGGCAGAGATTGTTGTGGTGGAAAGGGAGCCGAAGGCTGGATGGACAGATTAGCGATCGACGTGGCGAGATCGACACTCCCTGCGATCGGCGGTGCAGGCGCCTGCCATCCTCCTTGCGCAGAGGGGACAAGGAAGCCCGGTGAGAAATTCACTTGGTTCCGTTGTTGTTGCTGATACTGTTGTTGTTGAAGTTGTTGTTGTTGTTGGAGCTGCTGTTGTTCCATCTGCTCGTCAAGCCGACGCGCCATCTACGCTCATCCATCCACAAATCAGTCTACCACATCGTTATCCAACGAAATCAATACACGTACATTCACAGGAACACTCTTATCCATCTTCGTCGGTCTCGGTGCGATCAATGGTATCGGCGTCATCGCTTGCTGTGGTGGTTGCTGTTGCTGGAATGACGGAGGCGGTGGAGGGGGCACTGGGACATGGTGCGGCTTATGGAGCAAATGCGCAGGCGTCTCGAGTTCATACCGACTCGGCGTCACGTACTTCTCAGCCTTGATCCTCAGATCAGCTGGGAGTGGTGGAAGGGGAGGAGGTGCCCCAGGATTTCGCTCGTGTCCAGGTGAGAGCTCGTAAGGCCGGGGAGGGACAGGGGGTGCGGACATTGTCGGTCGTCGTTAGTGGTAGGTGAGTAATCTAGAGAGAGAGAGAGAGAGGAGGTCGACGTTAATTATATGTCTGTCATCGTTGTCCGCAGTTGCCTGAGCTTTTTCAGGGCACTGCCCTCATCGCGAAATCAGGGTTTGGCACAGCCACATCAATTACTCTCGGCATCCTCGGCGTTTGCCATCAGGCTGCCGTGCGAAAACAAAAAAAATACGTCTCGTTTCTTGCTCGTTTCCTCCCCTCTCTCGAGCTCATGAAAGCGATGCAATGATGCATGACGTACCTCACATTATTCCGCATTCTGAGAGCCCAGAAGCCAACATGACCTCAAGAAGATGTCGATGATGCGAGAGGAGTGGCTGTGGGGTGTAGAACGACGAATTGGAGGAAAGCAGAATCACCGCGCTGGATCATATTTTGATTCGCTCCAGAGAAAAATCAGTTTACTAGGACCAAACAGAGGAATTCCTGTCAACGTCGATAATACATAGAAAGCATAGGCGACCGTCAAAGATCGCATGGTCACCGGTCAGGCCTAGTATCAGGGGTATGGCGCCCCCTGGGAAAAGGGGAGAAAAACCTGCGGGCTGAGCGCTGAGCGCTTGAGCTGGACTTCAATAGACTTGGTCCGAGTCCAACCGCAACGTTAACAGTTGCCCTCCTCTAGCGAGACCGAGAGACTTTCACTTATCACACACCAAGCGAGTTCTATGTAGCATCGTTCTTGATGCCGTCATTTGACTAAATGCTGGTGCTCGTGCTCGTGCGTCGAGTCTACGTATTTGCCGTTCAGACGAATCTGGCGAGTCGAGCTCAAGAAAATGAGGTGACTCGATAATCAACCACTGGCAGTCATGCCAGTGCATGGATTCCACAACGCTGTGTCCCCCCTCGGTAAATGTAACACCCTCTCGCATTCGCTCGCTTTGATTGACTCGGAGAGGAATCGGCTACTCTGTCCGTCCCTAATGGATCCTACCGCCAATCTGAGCAGAGAGTTGCGCCAAGAGCATCATGATAAATACAGTATGTGAGGCTACGAGATGGATCCGATTCATCAGCAAGATGAGGGACCTACTCCACGCGAACTGAACATGACGATTACGGTACGGCATACGATTTCGTCGAATCGATGGGGCGATTTGAAGGTCATCCACCCTCATCCGACCTGGAGGACAATTCAAGCAAGTGCGCAACGCGATTGAGCACGCCAAGATAGCACCGGTGGAAGAAGACAATTTCAGGACGGGGGCCCGGCGGTATTGGGATGGAAGTCGGTGGATAGCGTTACAATGTCTCGTTTGGGTACATTTCCCGGTTGTAGTCATACTCAAATAAATCACAGACGTCAATGGTAAGTTGCTTACAAGTAGGGCTGAGCCAGTGGATAAGCACCGTGACACGGTAGAGTGTCCTTTGTTGATGTTATTTATCAGTGATCTACGTACGTACATACAGGTTCCAGGACACAGAAATTCCACTTGCGTCCTCAGAATGATCAATAACAAAAAATTCCAGTGCTGCTGAGAAGGAGCGTCAGCAAACTCACAACAACAACACACTTATAAGCCCAGACGTACCGATACTATCTTCAGATAAACCGATTTACACAACGGTAACGATCAAGCCGTTCAATTTCTCGGCCGTCTCGGCAGAGAAATACTTTTCGTTATCGAAGATGACGAACTAAAGAAACAGAGATATGTCAGCACGGCGAGAAAGGGTTATTCTCGAGAAAATCAGAACCTGGGGACCAGTGAGGACCATCTTGCTTCGAATGGAAGCCCAACCAGCTGGAATGGGTTCTGGGTGGCTCTCCCACGAGATGGGCTCGAGGTCGTACTCTTTGACAGCAGGTGTGATGGGGACAAATAACTTCTTTGCATCATCGAGGACTTTGGGCACAGAGGCCAGGTTAGCCGCTTTCGAGAAGCTGGCGATGTAAGTCACGGTGATCTGCTGGGCTCCCGCGTCGACGGCGAGGACGATAAGAGGGTGCTTGTCCTTCTGTTGTTGTCTCAGAGTCTGAGTAGTGAGGACCTCGGGGACGATGAGTGGACCTGGAGGCGCGTAGATGACCATGCCCGGTGTGATCTTGTCGACATCGATTTTGGAGCGGCCTGTAGTTGGATTCTGTTTGTCACCGGTCTCCATCTTGTGTTGTTGTAGAATGGGGACCTCCAGCAGTGGCCACTCTCATTTATATACCGTCTGACCAGCGCCGCCCAGTCCACGACGGGCAGGCACAAAGTATTGGTGAAGTGTTTGAGATAGACAGATGAAAAGACGGTGCCAGTGACCTGCCACTGAACAACATATTTGAGTCTGCCTTCAAGTCCGCGAGTACGCTACTGGGAGGTCAGAAGATCGTCTTTGGGCTAATAATACACATCGATGATCATTACGATACCCCGGACCACTGCCCGAAATGAACGCCGTTGGAAGGGCAGACCTACAACGAGGATTGTGAGGCGTCGGAATTGAAATAATCCCGCACTTTGTTACGTTCACGCCACTGGCTGTGAGTTTAGGCTCTACAGTTCATATGGGGAAATTGCCAGTAGGCATTTGGCTGGATATCTTGAATATCTGAGGAGCTCCTCGCGACGTATTCATTGCTTGAGATAAACCATCAAATTCAAAGGCCGCAGAAGGTTGCCTACTTTCTTGAATGTTCAGGTTCGCGTGTCTGGCTATACATCCTGTCGAAACGCGATTGTCAAATTCTTCACCGGGGACAATCGGCGGCGACAACATGCAGCAGCAACAGATCAGATATGAAGCCACAAATACTGTGAGGCCGCACGCAACTTATTCCAATGAAACGCGTTCATGGAATCATCTAAACATAATGCCGCACGAAATTTTGTGACGTCGATCTTGTATGTTTATGAGAAAGGGGAAAGGCAAGTCAGACAGGACGAACAACCTGGTAAGTAGTAGGCTGCGGTTGAAGGTCTTCATGGAAAGCTCAAAATTGATTTGGGGCACTGATAAAAAGTTCGTCCTGCTACGGGAATAAGGGAAAGTGGCGATCAATTGCCACTGGCAGTAAAGAAGGACTCGGAGTCCATGATGAGGCGTGAGGTTGATAGCAGTCGTCCGACGTGGTTGAGCCGGCTGCTTGCAACATGGACCTGGATACTTGGGGGAACCTTGAATTCGGGAGGGTTTCGTTGGAAAATAGTTGATGTCCTCTAAACGATGGATTAGAGGGGTACTCGCTCCTGGCCGATGATGAAGGTCTACGGTGTCGGATCTGTCCTGCGGCGGTTCGGTTTGACGTAAAATCCATCGGGGCATAGAGGAAGGTCGGATTTTCGCTCTCAAAAAGAGAACTGTTGGGAGGGAATATCGTATCATGTCTTTTTGTTAAATCATGAGTCATGACGGAGTGCGTTCACGTACTTGCAGTTATTTGGGCAGCATTCAGTTCTGCTCTGTCGAGGGTCAGTCGGATTTCCCTATAGACAAGGAAGGTAAAGTCAGACACACCAACGCATTTCGGTTTCCTTCATACTTATCTCCATCCCATGAGGCTAATAACGGCGTGTCATTGGCCAGCGTGTCAATCCAGTTTCCCGAATTGTGAGATTCTCTACGATGGTTTCCAAAGTATGAGCATGACGGTATAGATCTCGTTCACCAACTCTTTCACGGAAACCTTTCAGTTGGAACTTGGAACTTGGAATGAATAATGAATTCGAGGTCAACCAACTTAACCTCTCGTTGAACCGGGAACCGGCGTTTCTGATTCCGGATCGGCATTAGCCGGCCGCTTTATTCCCACCGTCTTGAATAAATTTGCAGAGCAACACTTGGCGGCCATGCCCACCCAACGAAGTTCAGCGTAATGAAGGCGACTTTGAGGACGCTTCTGACCCCGAAGATGTTGGATGTATCATCTTCATCTTCCTTGAATCCTCTTTGAACGAGAGTATGAGATTCAACGCTCTCCATACACCACAATCATGGTGAATCCAATCTATTTGGTCAAGGACGAGCCTCCAGGGGGTCAGTGTCTTGCTCGTGGAAGCCTCGGAGAATGAATGTGACCAAAACGAACATGTCAGCGATGTTGGTGGTGGAGAATGTTGCATGTGCAACCCTGACTGACGTTCCCAAGCCTTGAACGACCATGGTTAAATGACCAGAAGGCGATAAACATAGAGGAGGAGGTTGAAGCTGAAGCGCTGAAGCGTTGAAATTCAGTGGAGAGCTATGGAGAAGTCAAAAAAAAACGAAAATGCTCTGTGAACATGACGCCAACGTGGCAGTGAGAAAGGCACATGGTCAACATGTTTACATCAGGACGTCGGGCCGGCACTCATCGTCGTTTTCACGTACCACAATTCAAAAAAAAAAAAAAAAAAACAAAAAAAAAACAAAAAAAAAACCTCATAAAAGTCTCGAAATAACTTAGAAGAAAGAAAAACAGTTTCTTCAAATTTTCAAGAACGATAGTATTACAACACGTATTGGGAAAGAAATCCTTAAATAGCGACGGCGTATTTGTTCTCCTTTTAGAGGCATTGAGAGTACCCTGTACAAGGATATATATCAGGGCGGTTCAAACAAACTAAAATTAAAAACTTACATGGATTGGAGTACTTGCATGTCGAGCCAGACGCGCAGTCAGTGCAACCGGTCCACCCTGTACGGCTTTAATAAGCACCTGAACGCATCGACTTAAATAGTAAATATTACCTTGTCCAGCGCACTGGCCGTAGAGAGGTGAAGCGCTGTGTATTTGAAAAAAACGGTGGGTTCAGGGGATTGCAACTGGATCAAATAAACTCATACGCTTACCAGGATCCAGTTGTGGTCGGCGCGGACGTCGAGCTGACGGTAGTTGGGTTGGGAGTAGTGGTTGGCACTGTGGTCGTTCCGGGTTGAGAGGTGGTCGAACCGCCGGTGGAGGTAGTAGGACCAGAAGCCATGCAGGAACCAGTTCCGGCAGCGGTGGCACAGAGCATGGGAGCACCGGAGGCATATCGTTGCAACCTGGCGGCAACTTCGTATGCGGCGATCTTGGGGTTTCCGTTGGAGTCGAAGAGAGTGCCGGCGGAAGAGGTACCGAGCCAAGAGGCATCATCACGGCCATCCCAGTTGATGAATTCGTGGCAGTTGGAGGCGTACAGGCAGACCTAGGTGGATAGCATCAGTAACATTGTTCGATCCTCGTGTAATGAACGTACATCGAGGTAGTCACCCCAGATGGCGGCTTGGAGGCGCTCGTATCCAGTGGAGGCGGATGGGAGACTGATGTCCATCTCGGTGATCATGCCGTCGGCGCCAAGAGCCTCAAGCTTGGCGAAGGTCGCCGCAAGAGTGGACTTGGAAGTGAATCCAGTCGCAGAGATGTGTGATTGGAATCCAACAGCGAGCCTGTTGTATGGAACACCCGCATTGGCGTTGATGTCCTGAAGGACAGCAATGACACAGGCGGTCTTAGCATCGTTTCCACCGGTGTTGTAGTCGTTGATAGCGAGCTTGGTGTTGGGTCCGGCGTACTTGAGCGCATTGGAGAATGCGGAGTGAATGAAGGAGAGATCGGTAACAAGGGATGTACCGGAACCATCGGAGGCCTGTGTTGGCCAAACGTTCTTTTGTTTGACACATTGGAAAGCGCTCTATTCAAATGATTTTTGTCATTAAATTCGTCTCGTTTTGAAAATAGCCATGGTCTCACCATTCCGTTAGATACACCATCGCCGACAACTTCGTTCACGACGTCCCAAGAGGTCACAGACGAGCCCATTCCTTGGATCTCCTGCTGAACGTGTTGAGGAATAACATTGTTCACGAGATCACTCGCCGAGATACCGCCAGGGAGCCAGGACTGAAGTTCGTTTTGTGAGCATTAAAATCGGGAGAACAGAAATCGTGGGCAACTCACAGGAGTCTGAGCGTGCCAGAAGGTGTTGTGACCACGGAATGTTTCACCGTTCTTCGACGCGAAGGATTGGACACTCTGGCATTCCCCGAGAGAGCTGGTGCCGCGTGAGGGCTCGGTGGCGTCCCACTTGCATCCGTTCTCAGCAACGACGTGGTTGAAGAAGGTGCTATGGACGTTCTGGTAGAACCCTTGATTGCTCAAGTAGGTATCGTATGAGGAACCGAACATGAATGGTGATCCCTTGCGAGAGGAGACATTTTGCAACGTCGAGCGGAGGTTCAGTGTTCCGGAGGATTGGTATCCTGCGAAATCGACGAGGAGAGAAACCGCCTGTTGGGAGAGGACAGGGGCGGCGAGGACAGACAAAATGACGAAGGACTTGAGCTTGAACATTTTTTTCCTTGGGACGAAGGAGAATATGGACGATGTAGAACATGATTGCGTTAAACGCTTGCAAATTTATACCGCGTCAATTTCCCCGACCAGGAGAAGTATTTTTAGAACAACGCGAGCTAATTTTGCATCCACAGTCAATTTGAATACGCTTCTCAGGCGGGGGCCGCTCTAATGCGGGTTGCTCTTGGATGTGAATTACATTTTCCGGGGAATAATCCGAATATTAGGCCTTTATTTATACGGAACGAAGATCAGGTGAGGTGGATGACGACGCCTAAAAAGGCATAGAATCGCATCCAAATGCCACGACAACGGAGAAGAAATGCGAAATTGGCACTGCCACGAAGCTTCATATCATACTCATCCTCGCAAATTCATGTCAGTCTCGGTGTAATCGAACTAGATGTGTGACCTGACCAGGTCAGCATGCCAAAGGTTGGTTCAGAACGCACGCACTGTAAGGCAGCGCGAAATCTTTCTTCCACTACATACGAATCTCCTCCTTTCGCTTGTGGAGGACGTGATAAAATTATGAAAGGTTTTTTCCGTGTCTATCGAAATTCATTAACATGGTCTATCGGATGATCCAATCACCCATGTCTTGATCCGTACCCGGGGATTTTGCACCCCAGTCGGCTTTGCGCGAGCTACACGACGTGCAAATATTCTTCTATCAGTTGTTTGAGGTTTCTTCGTTAGTGAACGAAAATGCGGCTTCTTGGCCGACGCTTTAAATCCGCCACTCTACTCAAACTCTACTGTTAAAATGACCGGCCAAGCCGCCCAGTTGCCCAGTTGCCCAGTGTGAAAACAGCAAACAAACACTCCCGGCGCCAATATTAGAGTTAGAGTGAGTAGCTAAATTCCGTCGACGTCCCTGGAATAGATAGGGTTATCGAGGCGATTTTGTTCTAAGCTTAGTTGCCCGTGTGGCATGACCTGATTCAGAGAATGATCGTGGGAACACATTGGGAACACTATGGCTGGCATAGTGTGGAATAATTCCCAGAACACTTATATTTGCAATTTACGTTATCAAAAAAATTATTATTGAGGTCCCAAGAACATTAATGACTCGCGCAAACAAAGATTGACGAGTCCGAGAAGTAAAAGAGGGTCCCCAACACATTTTGAAGGGTCCCGAAAACACATTTTTATGGTTTTTTGAGCTTTCCGAGCACATTTTTGGGTTTCCGAACACATTTTAGAGGCTCACAAACACTTAAGGACGCCTTTTTTGACTTTCCCAACACATTTACTGCCTTCCCGAGCACATTTTGTGAGTCCGCGCACTTATATTCACCTTTCCGA